>JAYKAV010002253.1:304441-332336 GCA_035582835.1 Phoebastria nigripes | reverse complement strand
GATAGGACGAGAGGAAATGGCCTCAAGTTGTGCCAGGGGAGGTTTAGATTGGATATTAGGAACAATTTCTTTACTGAAAGAGTGGTTAAGCATTGGAACAGGCTGCCCAGGGAAGTGGTGGAGTCACCATCCCTGGAGGTATTTAAAAGACGTGTAGATGAGGCGCTTAGAGACATGGTTTAGTGGGCATGGTGGTGTTGGGTTGATGGTTGGACTTGATGATCTTAGAGGTCTTTTCCAACCTTAATGATTCTATGATTCTATGATTCTATATAGGCCAGAAAAAATGCGGTTCATTTTAGTGGAGAGAGAAAACTCACAGCTGAGGTCATTCCCCCAATATTGGTARGACCCCACTCTGATGCCTGGAGAGCTCATATCACCCTCGTATCATCTGTCCTTCAAAAGAGCATACCAACCACCTGGAGTGGGTTGCAGGTGGGTGCCCACACTGGTGCTGTCTCCAGTAGAGTCATATGCCACCAAAAGATTTCTGCTTTGACCATATTTAGGTCATTTATCAGAACAAAATAAACTTTTCTGGTAAAATGCCTGAATATGCTTTCTCACTTTTTGGCACCTAGGTGGACTGAACTTTTTAAAGATCATGTTGGCAGATTGTTTTAGTGCTGGCTAGGTCTGAGTGTCTCCATAAAGCAGTTGCTGAAGCAGCTGGGCTATCAGTGCTGGATGCTGCAGTTGCACTGGTGGAGAGTGGAGATGAGATGACAGGCTTAAATGCTTAATAAGATGCTGCTAGGTGGGAAGGAGATGAAGGGCGGCTGCGGTTAGTTTTGCTGGTAAGCTGCCTCTGGCTATTGCTCTCCCCGCCTCCCTCTGCCATTAACATCTGCATAATTTCTAAAGGACTGATATTTCTGCGGTATAAAATGTACTGGTGGCATGAACTCAGCTTGTCCCAGGGCTCTTTGCATCTGTTACTGCACATTTAGGAATGATCTTGCTATCTTTTTTGTGGTGTCTCTGCTACCTCACATTCATTGCCAGAAGAAAAATAAAGCTACTCTGGCTGACTGCAAACATCTGCCTATTCAGTGTGTCACCGAGGCAATTGACCTTCATAGCTTCACATTCAGCTTATTGGTGCAGTGAGGATCATGCGGGTTCCTTCTTTGATATCTGGAAGGGGTAAAATCAATTTCTTTGCCCTCTGGGGCATAGTTACATTATTTGCATGGAGATGCCCTTCAGCAAGTGGAACAGTATGTCCTCAAAGAAGTCATCAGTTCCAGTATTAGCTGAATTTTCTAGTTTGTAAGAATCTGGCAGTGAAGATTTCCTATAATGCTACGATTTGCATCTCAAAAGATGCCAGATTTAACTGCCGCATGCATATCTTGGTTTGGAAGGCACAGGATCTCCTGATCACAACGTGTAAAATAGAGAACTATGATTTCTAGTCCTCTTTATACATATTTATTGCATTTTTCTGAGGTTCAGACATGAGCTAACAAGATACATATTCTTAGAAGACAACTGTCCTCTCCTGGATGTGGTGGTTCAAAAAAGATACCCATCCATCTAGTTCAAGTATCTAAAACCAGGAGCTGTTTAGGTTTGCTGGTGTTTTAACTGTCTTACAGAACTTTTTACTTTCTTTTAGCTAGGCAGAATTAAAGAATGGAAGTTAAGTTGATCATTTAATGAGGCTGTGAGAAAAAAGAACAGTTGCTAGAGATATTGATTTAAAAATATATATAAGAAAATGTTAAGGGGGAAAAGGCACATTTTTAACTTTGAAATTTAGCACAATTGACAAAAAATACCTGAACTTCTGAGTCTTGAAAAACCTTGGTCAGCCTTAAGAAGTTCAGAAGTAATAGGTCTGCTGGTGTTTCTCATCTTCTGCAGAATTTAACTCATGTATCTTTTGAAGACCTTGCTTACAGAAGTAAAAAAAAACATTGTGGAACCATTGAGCACCAGTTTCCAACAGTGAAGAGACAGACAAGGAGAAAAATAAGTACAAGATTGTACTTGCAACTTTCTGTATATTAACATCTATCTCAATGGTGAGAGACCTTCCCTTCCTTTTGTAAATTCTGCTCAGAGAAGCTGCTTTGTGTGTTTTGTCCCTGCAGGACCAAAAAAGGCAGCAATAAGTTGGGGAGCAGATATTTCTCGATATATAAGGCTAGTTGGAAAGTCAATAAGTCAAGCCCACTGTTAGGGATGCGTTTGTGCCCAGCTGGTTGGCCAAGACCATGCCTGACTGATACAATCTAATCCTAAAGACTAGGGATGTTTAAAGTGCATAAGTATGCATAAATGATATCTGATCATCTGATCCTCCTGGTGTTTCCAGACCATGGGATTGGTAACAATAAGGCAGATCAGGCTGTTAAGCATTATGGAAACCTGCTGGTTTTTTCGATTCATAGTACTATCTCCCTGTCATTTGGTGGACAGGACCACAGGGAGTCATTATTGTCATGTAGTAATTGAGAGGGAAAACCTGCTCTTCATTAAAGTGATGTGGAATGAATTTTGTGGGTAATGATATATTTGTGTTAGTAGCTTCAGCAGCTTCTCTGCCTTGTAATAACAATGGTGCCTTAAATAGCGCGCTCAGCCACAAAGCCCTAGAGTCAACCCACACCAGCACCTGCTGCTCCAGAACATCTTTCCAGGTACGCTGATTCCTGCTCATTAATAGCTGGGCACCGCTGCACTTTATTTTCCTGTTTGTGTTGGCTGGATGCTATTTTCTCATAGAGGTCAGGCTAAAGTTTATTTCATGTTACACATGTGAAAGCACAGTCACTGAGCTAGAAACGCTGGCTGAGAAGGGACAGTGCACCTTGTTGTCTTGGGCTTTCTGCTTTTGCCAAGGGGGACAATTTTCCAGAAATGTTAAGCATAACTTACTTTGCAAACTGGGCCTTTCTGAAGATCCTTGCAATAGGAACCCCAAACTCACTGCTATCTTTCAAAATAAAAAACAGCCTTTGGCTCAGTGCTTCTGAACCTTGCACATCTGACATCGAAAATTAGGCACCTGATGTTAACTACCATGTAAGACCACCATGATCTGGAAACCCAAGTAACCCCAGATACACCAGAACATGCAGTTGGCCAAATGCCACGTCTGCGCAGAGGTCGAGCTCCTAGCCATCCACTGCTTTCCCAGAAAACCAGGCACACATTTCCATGGCTCATAAAGCTCACTTTGAGATGCTGTGTGATAGCAGATCTGGGCTTGCACATGAGACAACTCCAAAGGGTGCAAAGAAAGTGGAAGCTGGGTTTAGAACAAAAGCTTCCAAATTATCCCATGAAGCATTTGTCATATCCCAGATGGCTGGAGCCATGAATTCGGCTCAGTAGCATATTGGAACCTATTTAGCAAAGGACAATGACAGGCTAACAATAATAATAAAACTAATGAAAAGCATGTGCCCTATGAAGAAGTGACAACTGATTAAAGCAGATAATTTTGCAGATGTCTGAGAAAGTTAAAATTGTTAACATAGTTTCAATATAAGAAAGGAATAATAATTCCAGTTAGAGTATTCCACATGGATGTAGATGGAGAAATATTTCCTGATGCCCAGAAAAACAGATTCTTCTCTGGTGCATCTGCAGCATGGCTCCAATCAAGGGATATACACCAATTCACACCACACTTGCAGTGCTGAACAGGCAGTCAGAAGTTAACAGCAGATAAATCGCTGTTGGTAAATATCAGTTTGTGCTCTCAATTGCCGGCTGCAGGTGGTTTTCCTAATCCCCCTTCCATTCACATCAGGGAGAGCAGATTTGGTCCTTTTACGTCCAATGGGACTGCAATTTATTGGGAGGGGAGGGCACTCAGCACTTCTCAGTAGGGCCCCCCTCCTTCATGACAGCAGGACCTTTGCATCGTCTTGTCCAGGAAGTATAAAACGCTCAGCTAACCTTGCTGGCAACACTTGCAGGATGAACTGTATGGCTCTAGGGTTTGACAGAGCTGTGCTGAAACTTTGCAATATGTGGCACTTTGAAAAATGTTTTCCTAAATATGCAATTAAAGTGATGACAGTTTCCTAGAGGTTGCAGTGTTACATATTTTACAATGTTACAATGTCTTTGTGCTGTGTACCAGTCTTTTATGTGCAGCTAAACAAACTGTGATGGAAGAGGTTTAAGTATTCATTTGAGAATAGGTCATTATAAGTACATCCATATTTATGATCAAGATGTATAGGACTGCATTGTTTCTGGCTGCATAGCTATTATTCATCTGTAATTGCAAAAATACAGCCTGCCAGTTTTGCTTTTCAGTTACAAACTTTAATGGAGCAACTAATCTGATTTACCTTTTAACAGCTGAGAACTCTGGAGTTGCTTTAAATGCTTTCTGTTGAACACTTTTCTGTTTGAAGCATTTTTTCATGACAGCGACTTTTTATGTAGATCAYTGACAGAATACAAGTTTTGAATAGTTTTTTCAAATACCAAATTATACTCAGTGTACTGTCCAGGAGTTGCTCTTTAAAATCTGCTGATTGAATGCATAAATAAGTGTCCAATATGAATAGAAAACATCTCTCATTATCTGTAACCTGATAATCTGTGTATTATTCAATATACTACAGTAGTTAAGCCAAGAAGTACAAATACAAATGTTACTTTAATTCCTAAATTCATTTAGGAATAAATCTATTTCTAAATAAATCTATTTCTATTTTCTTCAGGTGCATAGTACCTTATAACCGTAGACTATGTTATTTCTGAGTCCCGGAGAGATCTAACAAGCCAAGCGTGAAGAATTATATCAGCTAATTTTGACATTAGGAGTATGCACTCTCACGTAATTGAGAATCGACAGGTTTGTGTTTTATGAGAATTCAAATTGATTGAACTTTCTGCTTTAAATGTCAGAAATAAATCTGAAGGGAACGAATAAGTGTAATCTAAAAGCCTTATCTTTGTGCTCAACCCTCTCCTTCATGTTAAGTGATTAGATATAATGAAGCTATATGCATGCCCCTTAGAGCCACCTACTGCCATTCATCCAGAGAGCTACAGAACCTGGATCATGTATAATGTATCTGCTGCTTACCTCATGTGCCATGTACCACAGAAGTGGAGAAATAAGTTGCATGCATCCATATATATATGCACGTATAGGCATATGTGTACATATGTACCATGTATATATATGTATTCCTGTTAATAACCATTACACTTAAATACTATTCCAAATAATATCCATGTAATATAACTGGTATTATTTGTTAATATTAACTAGCGGCTAGATTTATGACACACTGAGATGTAGAGCATGTGGTGCCTTTTAAAATGCATGACTGCAACTAATTGCTGTATGTGCGTGTGGTGTCAAATCTACGGAGGTGACAAAACCAGAACTGTCAAGAAAATTGTTGGAAACTTCAGCATTTAATTGGTGGCATAATCAGTTTCTAGTTAGAACTTATGACTCTTCCTGACAGACTAGAAACATCCCAATGTTTCATTTGGAAGTACTGAAAAATAAAGCAGAGGGTTATTCCTATGTAGGCTGCTTTGTGGCTGCTAATCTTTTAGGGCAGACATTAAACATTTGAAAGCATCTAGTGTGGACAATGTAATTAAAAGGAAATGGCAACCAGCTCCCCAAAGCATATGATCTTAAGCTAAGTTTCATCTGCCGTGCTCTTGAAAAAGAATTTCTTTGGGCCATTGAGCTTGTGTGACAACCACTGATACTTGGAGTCAGTCAGAAAATGTCAGCAGTATCCTAGAAGACGTGGGAGATGACCGGTTTCAAGTGGCATCAAAGAAATGGCCACTGTCTGCACTCCTTATGAAATCCTGCAAGATACACTTGCAAGAGTAAGGTTTCAATCTCCTCCTGTTCTGTTTAGGAGCAACTGTGCTGTTAGAAGTTTTATAAACCATGAATAAAATCCAGAAAAAGAAGGAAACCACATGCCGAATCACAGCTGTCCCATATTTCCTCTGAGACAGAGATTCCCAGGAGAGGGACTTCTGCAACAATGTGGGCTCATACAATAGAAATTTCCATAGAGAGCGGGAAAATCTACCAATTCTCCTCTGCCAAGTTTGAGTAGTTAATGTTTGGAAGCTCCCACAGGGTGTGCAATAAATAACCTTGAGAAAGAGACCCTTAAGCCTAGAGCCAAAGGAATTCCTCATATTGGAAAAAAAATTGCATGGAAAGCCCCTTCAGTGATGGGACTGGGAAGACTGATCTTTAGTGGAGAACTGTGACTGAATTGCACTGAGATGGTAAAATCCTTCCCTTTTATTCAAGTTCAAACGAGTTCCCAGCTGGAGTCCATCAAATTGGAAAGCGGATACAGTTCAGAAGAAGGTGAGGAGTTATGGGACTTATAATTTTCTTTCCTGAAATTTCTAAAGACTTTTTTTTCAAAGAACTCATTTACTGCCTTTTGTTAGATGATAAAGATTGAAACAAAAATGCACAAGAGAAAAATAATGGGAGAAGGGTAAACTGGAAAAAAGTAATCAAGGTAAGCTACATCTGCTGGTTTCCTTTTTTCCAGGCTTCCAGACTGGTGTTGGGAAGAGTTTTGAGTTTGCTCATTCTGCCAGTGTGATTACTTGCATATCTTTGAAAACAGATTTACACAAGTACTTAGAAGAGACACTTCTTGAAACAGGAATAAACAAGTGTTTCCTCCATGGTATTGCATGTGTGTGCACACACAACATACAGTTCCTGAGTAATGTGTAGAATAAACAGTATCCATCTGTTTGGAAGATGATTATCTGCCACTTTGATACTGTCTATTTGGGTGCTTGTCTCTATGTTTGTGCTTATGAAAAATGTACAGCACTGACAAAGGAAGCGTTCTGTTTATCTGTATGGCATGACACAAGATAAGCAAGAGGACGGTATTCCTCGTTGTGTCGTGGTAATAAAAAGGAAAAACTAGGAAAAAACTGACTTAATGCAGAGACTAAACCCCAAACGGATGAGCAGTCTGGAAGCTCCTATAATGGCTCCGAGCTGCAGTGGAGTGTGTGTAATCTTGTAAAGGGGTGTGTGTGTGTCTGTGTGTGCAAACAGATAAAGGTGTGTGTAACCATCTGTCTACAACTAGGGACTATCTATTGGATCAGGAATGAGATTTGATTGCCTCAGCATAGGCATTTAGTCTAATCTGAAATACCCTGGGATATCTTGACGTCCAGATGTGATTGGCAGATGTGACAGAGGACCCTCTGGAGACTCAAYGTCCTTCTGGGCCAGCAGCTAGAGGTCAGATGGGAAACCTGTGGCCATATAAAACAACTTGTTTAGTTGGCCAAATTCTTCAGAATGTGACTGTAAAAAAGACTCAGGTCTCATCTTGGCAATACTGAGGTAAACCTGCTAAAATCAATGATACTTCCTTAGAAATTACAGATGCAGATTTTGTCTTCAATCTTCCACTTTATAACGTTACATTGTCCGTCACTGCACTCTACATTTGACAGAGCAAATACATCAACTTGCATGTAAATACCATTTCTGTCAACATCCCTATAGAGGACTGAGTGGAAAGCTGAAGGCTTGTCTGAAATTGATTATTTTCTCCAAGTCAGTTCCACTTCCAAACAAGAGAAAAAGAAAATGAATAATACTAGGAGAACTTCTTTGGGACACAAGTTTTTAACCATTTGCCAACAATAAAATACCCAAGTAAAGAAAGAAGAGTTTAGATCAGAATGTTTCCAGACCTGTACATTACTGGTAAATGACCATATCCAAGAACACTGGGGTGGCTTAGAGACTTAGTTTTTTATTTCAAAATGATTGTGCTGTGGAAGCCTATCTGGCTGAGAGAAGTGTTCTTGTTGCTACTGAATATGAAGGGCCAATGTGTCATTTCAGCCCTGTCAGCTACCAACTTTGCTCCTGCAAAGGCAACTATTGAGAATACCTCCTGGCAGAGCTATGTGGAGGTGAAGAACTCCCTCCCTACTCACCAACGATTACTTTACAAATTCTAATTAAGCCTTTGTGATCTGAGATTTACAATACAGCAACCTTAATGTTAGGTTTTCAGAATAACCAAGGAGTCTTCTCAGGGGTGTTCAGCTAGGGAAGTAAGACCCTAGTGAGGGAGAGAGTTGAGCTGTGGCTGTGATGACAGCTATGTAGCTCACGATGTTCTTCACTCTTCTGTCAGCAATGTGCAGACACTTCTATTCACATAGCTACTGCTGTTGTAATGCAATATAAGTTGCAAAAGCAAATAAAGCTTTAAAGGTGCTTCAAAGTCTGAAGAATTGTCCAGGAGAATTGAATTATAATTCTATTTTTCTGATAAGAGTTTGTCACCCTCTATTTTTTCAGAGTAGTTTCAGGAGCCACAGAGTCTGTCACTCCCAAACCTGCAGTGTTCATGGAGCCCAGGCTTCTCCTAACAAATTTCATAAGCTTGTGTTGGTGGTGCCAGTGAAGTGGGCCATTGTGAGAGCACTGATCATTCACCCCAGCTGAATTTGTTTGTCACTGATGAAAAATGTGGGACTGGGGGATGAGGAAGGGGTACCAAGTGTGGTCTGCTGATACTGTTCATATCTTTAAAAGTCATTACAGCTGTGATGGGAAATCCTAGAAGAAGTACAGCATGTCAGCAGAGAGCAGGAGTCACTGTAAGTGCTGCATGCCAGACAATCCGACATTTCCTCCCCAGCTGTTCAAGCCACCTGGCTGCTTCCATGTAGAATAGCAGGATTTACTGGCAGGCTGTGGTCGCATCACCCAAGGAGAAAATCTATAATTTTTCAGCTCTGAAAAAATCCCCTGTGTAAGTTTTAGGGAATCTTAATTCTCAGATCTTCTTTTCCTGGAGTCTTACAAAAGTATATGAGAAGATTTATCGCTTTGCAGACAGAAGATAAAAGGGGATTCCAGCAACGACTTGAACATCATCTGTTTAAGCCCAGGAGTAGTGGAAGTGCCTTGACTCAAATAGATTAGCCATGATCATTAACTTAACTCCACTCTCTCCCAGGAGGATGACTTATTTTCAAAATTCCCAAGCATTAACTTTGATGGACTTCTAAGAGAAATTTGTTTTTCTTTACTGAGATATCTTTAAATTTGACCCTCTTTTAAAGTCAACTGTAACAGGAACTGGTGCTGAGAGATGCCAGGAACTGACCACCTGCTCCCCAGCTTTCTCTGTGGGAAGTGCAAAAGAAAACTATTCTGTCTACAAGAGCTGTAGAGTTTAGGATATGGTAAACTGGATGTCAAAGAGTAATGCTTTTGCTTTCAACTCTTAATAACAAAAAGGTGCTTAAAATTAAGATTCAAAGACTGTGCTTAAGGCCCACAGAGATTATGAGATTGCAGAGCTAGGTGCTACTGCATCTTGACGGTGTGCGAAGATCAAAGTCAATTACTTCAGCAACCAAACAGGGGTTTAGAAGTCCAGCTTTTGGCATGTACTTCTGAAAAACCTTGGCCTGTGTTAAGTATAACTGAAAGGAATGCATCTTTATAAGACAGAAGTCCTTGCACATGGGAATACTGTTTTCCACATGCAAACAATGTGTGCATACAGACTGGTGCTTAGATGTATAATTACTTGATCAATGCCTTTTTTTTTTTTTTTTTGACAGAGCATCAGTAAATCTCATTCCAGCATGTATTAACCTAAGTATTGTGTATAAGACATCAGAGGTAATTTTTCCATTCTTTTTGGCACTAGTCATCTCTCAGCTGGAGCTCTACATCCAGTTTCCAGGCCCACACTTCTATGAAGCTATGGAGCAATTGTAGATAGTCCAGAGAAGGGGAACAAGGATGACAACAGTCTTGAAAAACATGACCTTTGAAGAAAGGTTTAAATGATAGAGTTTGTTTAGTCTAGAGGAGCGGAGACCACAGCTGACATGATAACAGCTCTCTGATATGTATAAAGTTATTATGAAGAGGCCAGTGATAAATTGTTCTGCGAACATTTGGGAGCTGGACAAGAAACAACTGACCTTTCAGCAAAGAAGATTCAGGTGAGATTTTAGGAAAATATTTTTTATAAGCACAGTTAAGCATTGCAACATGCTACTGAGGGAGCCAGTGAAATCTCCTTCTCATGCAGATTTCATGACAAACATCTGTTGGGGATGGTCTTGGCAAACAGGAGACTTGGCGTCCAAATGAGGGGATTGTCTAAACAGCCTTTGAAGTCCCATTCTGGTTTACTTTCCTGTGCCTGTAAATTTTCTTTATGCATGTCTCTTGTTTGCACACTCTAAGAAATATGATGGCTTTAAAACTGGTGATTTGAAGGTGTGCCTTTGGATAGTTTCAATCTTGATGTGTTCAACCCCTGCCACGTTTCCTCATCTGGTATTGAAGTCATTGCTGGACAAGGTGACCTAGCAGGAGCTTCCTAGTGTCTCAGAAAGCCATGGAGCATGTCTTGAAGGCCCCTGAGCCACCAGAGCCCTTAGGGCTAGGTGCCAACGAGTCTTTTAAGGCAGTTTAAAGCAGTCTTTTAAAGCCATCCTCTGCTTTCTTGTGTGCTCCCTACAGCCTAGTGTAACAGAATGAAGGTGCCCTGGAGTGCAATTCCTACATACAAGAAACAGAGCTACTGCAGGTCTTGCTGTACAGGAAGAAAGCCGAAAGGTTTCCTTTCTTCTTGTAGGAGAGTGTGATTTGAGGTAGGTGGGGATGGAGGGGACTTGAATAGGTAATGCTGAAGATTTGTGTTTTTTTTTTCTCCATTAGGTTTTAATGGCTCTGTGACTTGCTAACAGCAAAGTACTAATGCAAACCGTTGCTTCCTGCCTTTTTAGGTTGCTGCAGAATGGGAATAATGGGGGAAGACCAGTACTTATGTTGCTTTGTCACTGTAAATGATTCTCTGAGGCTCTGAAAACATCAGTGACAAACGAATGCTGCTGGTTTGGTTTCACTTGAAGCTTCCGCAGAATTTGAACAACAGAAGTCGTCAAAAAGACAGATGTTTTTCATGAAAAATGTGTTGTTTATAACATTTGCTTTTTAAGAAGAAAAATGACCCATTCTGGAACTTTTCTGACATTTCTGTGACTTTTAAAGTTTTACTATTTTTTTAACAAAAAACAAGTTCTCATCTGTTCTAATTTTCTCAGTTTATTGTTTTGTGAGTATTATTTTATCATTCCGTCCTCCAACTTCCCTTTCCCCTCATTTTGTCTTAGGCTTTTCAGATCCTGCAGTGCCCCGGGAACTGTCGGTGTGAGAGCACGTGTGCACGTACGTTGTGCTTGTAAGGATGCCGCTTACTCCACTTGGTCCTTTAACTGTTGGGTTTTTTTTTTTTGCCTTTGAAACTCCCTCTTACATCTTTTTCTGTTGTTAACTCCTGATGTAGAACTGGATCCCATCTTTTTTTCTGTTTTTGTTCTGTTGCAGGATGACTGGCCAACAAAAATGTGTCTTCTGCTCCGGTGGATTTTATTTCCTTTGACGGCAGCATCTCTGTCTCAGTCCTCCTGGATCTGATGCTGGCTCTGTCTTTCTCTGATTATTCAGCACTTGTATTCAGGTTTACCTCCATTAAATCTGCAGTTCCCTTGAATGACACATGCCAGTTGCACCTTACCATTGCTCTGTAGCTATATGAGACTGGGTTCAGAAACACAACCTGTGTGTTGGCCTCAGACCTGAGTCTCCTACATTATCCTAATTTTTGTTATGTGCTGTCAGTCATTGCTCTTTGAAACCTCACTGTCAAGTACCTGGGAGAGTGCATAGCAATACAAACCAGCATTCTTTTCTTTCCGTGTGTGTTTTGTCTTTGCAGTCAGATTTTTTACTATGGTTTCTGTTCTCCGATTGCTTTATTGTTAGCCTTGTTTTGTGCTCAAATTCCCATTTGGCACTAGCGGGTTTAATTTTGCTGTGTTGTTCTGTGGCCTCTTGCTGTTACAAAATAATGTTACAAAACTTGCTCTCGGTTTCCTGGCCACAGCTGATACCTGCGTGCTGCCAGCAGACCACTTTTCCAAACCAGAGCTGTAATCCACTGTAGCAATATCGCTTCCTGACATACAAAGAGGATATGCCAATTCTGATTTTTTCTCACAATATCTGTTTGAGATTTCAGAATGCTGTCAAATCTTTGCTTTTACTGTAAAACCTCTTTGCTAATGCACATGACATGTATGTGGTTTGCTTTAAGCTGAGTATTCAGGACTACTGAGTAGGCACATCCCTCTGTTTTATGATGTCAGATCTTAAATTTGGTGAGATTACTGCTAAACCACCTTGAAATGAAATCCTTCCTTGCACATACATCCTGGCACCATCTACCTGGGGTAAAATATAATGTCTCAGGGTAGGTTTTCTTGTAAGATGGCCAGGCTGAGACTTTGAATTGTTACTATCTGTAGAGCCTTTTCCGAGAAAGAGCCTTCCTGATTGCCCTAAAGTATCTAGCAGCAGCAGCTCTCAGAGGCAGAAATCTCTCTTCCTCTCCTGGCTGGAGAGTCTGCATAAAATGCATTTGCTTGCAGATGCCTGTGGTTGACTTTTATACAGTACTTTATAAAACTTGTGCCATTCACCCAAAAGTGAGTAGAGGGAATCCCTCCATTCTAAATATCATAACTGATATCCTTATCCCAGTATCTTTCTGAGCATACCTCTCTCTCTTGGAGCTATACAAGTAGATGCTGTAGGCTGACTTTACATAGCCACTGATCCTACACTCCTTCTGAGACATCACGTGTTCACTCAAGCTGTTCTGTAAGGCTGTGGTGTTTTATGACAAATGCTTTCCTTTTGATCAGTTTTACTCTTCCAAATGTCTGTTTTTCGGTCTATGACTTTCTCCATATTTCTTCACTTTGCTTTAACTGCCTCAAGCAGCCTGCGTTTTTGATAAATGTGCACAAAGTCCATATAGTTGGCTGCTCCTGTTGGTTGCTGGATTTGTTTCACACTTTCTCATCCAGACATTTCCCAATTGCTTGTGTCTTTCAGAATTTCCTCGATGTTGAGTCCTGGTGATCTCAGTCCTGGTGGACTCCAGTTCATCAGCCTTCAGCCTGCCATTCACTTGCTGGCACCTGGTCAGGGTTTGTCATAGCTGGATACGATGATCTCCAGTTACCACATCATTAGTGTCTTGCTTGATACATAACAGGCCAACTGTGAAGTCTAGTCGATCCCCTTAGTCTGTGCAATGTTTTCTCATTCTTTCACTCTTCTTCTGGCAGAGCCCTTGATGGTATCTGGATTCTCAGGATGTACCACTGTCTTTCAATCTGGATTGCTTGCCTGGAGTCTGTGCATGGCTCTTTACCGATTGCTGTCAACATTATGTCCCTTGGTTTATTTTGGTTTACCTGCCCTTGCAGGTTGTAAGTATTTTTCCTAGGGCCAGATCTGCTTTCTTCCCCAGTCTCTCCAGTGAAATGGATTAAGTGTCCTGTCTCTTAAAAGTGAGGGTTTGATAACTAATTTTTACAACCTTTTACTAGGTATGAGCATAGTAAACAGTTATAAGCACAAACGAATCTCTACTTTCATTCTGCTCTGTCTCAGGACTTAAGTTGCAACGATGAACTTTACTTACTGAAGTGCTGCAACCTTGATGGGCTTTGTTCCCATATGCACACAGATTCCCTATATCTTCTCCAAACTCCTCCTTCCTCCAGCACCTACTCCTTTCCCCAATTTCCAAGCAGAGAGCTAACCTGTCCTGTTCACTTTCTGCCAGTGACTTCTCTAGTGGATGTTAATGAACAGTTTCCTAAGGACGGCTGTGCATATATTTTATGGAAAATAGGATCTTTAATAACCTATTGCATCAGGAACATCAGAGTCTCCTGTGGGATGTGAAGAGTCATAGTTGCACTGTGGTCTGAATTATCACTTCATTTGAGCATAATAATGCCCAACTACTCTGGCAAGTTAATTTTTCCTTCTGAATTCAGTGTATCCTTCCACCCAGTCTCTTGTCCCTCAGAAGATGGCCCTGTGTCATTTAATTCCTCCTTCTGTTGATTTCCCTTTCAAATCTCAGTCATGAGAATGAAAACAAAGGCTTTTTTTTTAAAGGAACATCATTACCCAACAAATGCTCAAGGGGATCACTTGGGCTTGAGTTTGTCTCATTTAATCTGCAACTCAAGCCTAGAAAACTACTGTGACTTCAGATGTCACTTGAGATTATGCTTAAATCTGAGCACAAATTTAAGTGTCTCCCCAGAAAATCACTTCAGTTTTATTTGAGGCGGGTGTCTACTGACTGTATGGAAGAGCCACAGGTTTAAGAATAATATTCAGGGATGTCTACATGCCTCTGAAGGAACTTCCATGCAGCAGGTCCCAGAGCCCAAGTGAGGAACCCTTCTAGCCAGAAGGACTCCGGGTAAGTGCAGGGGGGGTTTCCCACAAAACACTTTTTGCAGGACTGGGGCCTACATAAACAACGGAAGACATTTTTCTGCATTTCTGTCTCATCACAGTGTGTTCCTAGCAATGGTTCCAGAGAGTGAACAGATCCAAAGAATGAGGCGAAGTGTGCACTTGATGCTTCTTTGCTGATTGGAGACATGGGAATGGATGTTGATATTTTGGAAACTGTGAAGCATGCTTCCTAACCTAAGTTGTTTCCTGATTCTCATGTGACTCAGAGACAAGTAAGCAGATCTTCTCTGCTTGTACTCCAGTGGTATTTAAATTACTGAAACTGCACAGGATGGTTTAAATTAGCTCTGAACAATAGAGTCTATTCAGGCTTTTGGTGAATCCACTGAATCCTTTTTGGCTGGTTATAAGAAGCCTATATTTGTAAATGAATTGATTTTCCTGCCATTTTTATAATGTTAATAACCGAAAATACTTTATAAGAATGTATTTTACTACAGGATTAATTTGTTTGTTCCAACTACCAACTTTCCATTAAATATTTTTACTAAAATAGATTGCCCTATTATATGTTCGTGCTGATTAAATAAAATCTCAGAATCACCATCTACTAAAGCAGAAGATATGCTTTGGTGGAACAAAGCCTGCCATGATGCTGGACAGAATATGAATTCCTGGCTGGCTTCGTGTACTTCTGTTGCTCTGCAGGCTGCAGTGAGAGTCACTGCCTGTTTGGACTTAGTGGTATGAAAGGTAAGAAATGGGAAGAGTTCCTTGAACTATAGATTCATTTCCTTACTCAGCCTTTCTCCCAACTGAGGTGTAAGAAAGGTGTACCATGTCCTAGAGAAAAACGGGATCCTGTTTTTCAGCATGAGCGTTGTCATGCCGATAAAATCACTGCCAAAGTCTCATTGAAGTAAACTGACCGGTGTGAAAGGCAGTTGGCTATGTGGCCATTTAATACATGAAATCTTAAAAATCAAGAGTATGCAGAGGAATAAAGGGTACTTACACACAGTGGATAATTCCACATGCAAATTGCCAGTTTGTCGCTTGACTAATTGCTTTTATGTGCAATTATTTGAGTCATTTGGACTGAACTGAAAATCAAATGGTTTCCAAAAAGGTCTTTCCCTGATCATTTTGTCCTCTTCCCAAAGATGTGGATAGTTGTGCAGTTGCTGTCCTTTGCCCCAAAGCTGACTCTATTTCTGCTGTTGTTGGTTGTATTTGGACAGTGCAGAGCATGGAGGATTTCAGGTTTGTACTTGTGACAGCTAGGTGGTATCACAGGGAAAAAAACACTAATTGTCCTCCTTTTAACAAAATCTTTCATTAAAGAAGCATATTCTGTCTGTTGTGAGTGCAGGAACATGAAGTGAGAGCCCACATGGAGGTTGCAGTGGATATAAAATAGAGTTCCAGAAGATTTGGGAGAACCAACCAAATGTCAAAGGTACTTTATATCACTTATTATTTCACTGAGTTAGAAATATATTTTAAATGTATAGAATGCCCATTGCTCTTTGCCTTGCTCTCAGCATGGCCCTAAAATCATTACCTACACACTGAGGGGGTCCCAGACCCGCCCTCAGGGGGTCCCACCTAAGGAGGTTCCAGCTTCTCTTTCACTCTTCCTTCTTTTGCTGCTGCTGCTCTGAGAAGACAATCTTTCAAACTGCAGGTTTCATCGCTCCAATTGCAACCACAGTGGGAGGTTGTTAGTGTTTGGCACCGCTGAAATCAACAGCCTGTTTGAGAAGACCTTGGAGTGCTTTGTAGCTGCGGGCAGAAAGCAGCCGGTTCTGCTGCAGAGGCTACGGCATGAGATGCTCTTGCTCAGCAGCTGGCTGCAGCTGATGCTGGCTACTGCTGCAAAGTCTTACTCTGCCAGCAAAGCCTCCTGCTAGACACAGCTTATATTAGCAAATTTGTTCTTTGATGTACTTTATCACCTCCATAAATACATTTGCTATACTGCTAAAATGGCATGGTTTTGGGAAGAGGGAGAGATAGATTGTATTTACAGGTGAGTGTTTGCTGGCATGGATGTATTGGGTTGAAATGGTGAATGCCTTTGCACTCCTAAGTGATGGACTTAAGCTGGCAAAAGCACAATGTCACTGTCAGAGAGTAGAAGGGGTTAGTAGCACAGGAGCTTTCATTTCAGGACTGGAAATAAATATACATACATATGTACATACACATATATATGTTTTATAATACTGATATTTGTATAAAGATTTTATATAATATATATGTATATGTGTTCTAAACAACATCTAAATCAAAGTTCATCTTTGCTGTGACTTCCTTGAGACCATCCAGAAATACCAAGCTATCATTCCAGAGAAATAGCATATAACAATATAAGGTTATATGTGCAAGTACAGTTTCACATCATGTCTAAATCCCGGAGGTGCAGTTAAGCGCTCTGGTCGTGCTCAACAGATCATGCAGAAACACAAAACTATTATTTGCAAATGCAAATGTTGTGTCTAGTCACTGTCCTTGCTAGAAAGGATATATAGCGAGGACAGATCTTTTAAAACAGTTAATTTTTTTCTTAGTCAGAGCTAGCCAAATGGGTTGATTCACATTTAGACACCAAAGAAAGGGAAAAAAAATCAGAAGTTGTTTGGGAAATCTATTTGTAAGTGCTACAGTTGGAGTCTGGCTTGGAGCTTTTGGGACTCTGTCCTTTATTTAGGTTGACTATATACACAGTGTGTCCTTCTGGGATTCTGAATGACTATGAGAAATATGTGTTTTCTAATGACCCCTTTATGATCTAAAAGAACGTGTCACGTTACATTTTGACATGAGTGGCTTGTTACTCAGCCCGGGAACGAAGGGAATTTTTGCCTTAGAGAGAACTGGGTGAGATTTTAAATCCTGCTGCATGGGTAAGCTACTCTTAATTAGTTTCTGTTTGTTGCTTGGCCTGGCTGGGAACATTAATAGTTGCGTGGAGCTGCAATGTAACTCAGTGAGACTGTAAGCTGTCTTATCTTCCCACCACTGCCAATTCTTTGACACTGACTGACATCGTGAAACAAGGAGCAGAATGGCCAGACAAGAATGTTGCTTATTGAAACAATGAGTTTCCTGAAATAAACAGAGCAGTTTTGCATCAGCAGGCCTGTTCTGTCCCTGGAACAATGCTGGGCATTTGCATTGGCTAAATGAGGTTAGTGTTTTGCAAAGTCTTCTGGAAGTCTGTGTGTCACTATGGGCACCAGCAGATAAAGCCAACGTGATAAGGACTGAGGTCATTGAGAAGAAAAGGGAAGGAAAATGAGTTCTGAATCAGACATTTAAACTGCTGTGATAGTTAATTAAAACAGTGTAATTGCTCCTATATTGATTTCCCTTTCCCTACCTTAAACCAACTCTTTGTTATGTAGTGCTTTTACTCATTTTCTCATACCAACAGAGTAGCTGCAGTAATACTGTGAAGCTACTCTAACTGTCCTCAGAGTGGAGCCAAACATCTTCAGTCTTCAAAATGAAAGCCAAAGGCATGGCAGGAAAAAAGAACAAATTGGGAGAACCTTGTTGGGTCTCCTTCCAAAGGCAGTCCCCAAATTGAAATTGTTTTGTGCAAATCAGTGTGGCAGAGACTAGATAAAGCTTTTTAGTTTTGTTTCATGGTTAAGTCGAGATGTTTCTTGCTGACTTCTAAGAGACAACCTTGAGTTACTTTCGAGAAAGAATTAATTCAATTTTGTTTTCTTCATTTGTCAGATAACAATGAAATTTGGTCTCCTTTTTCTTCTGTTGTCTTTATTGTTGATGGCTACTGAATATTGGTACATGTGCATGTGAACAAATATATATGTATTTTTTCTTTACAGGTTGGTCACAAATATCCCTGACTAATGGCGCTTGAGCCAAGTCCTTTGGTGGCACAAGCTCCCTGTTCATGGCCTGCTCCCCCTGGCCTGAGCACATGAGCAGAGACATGCACATCCTGACATAAACCGCTGCTCTTCTGAATAGTCACATGAGCCAAGGCATTCTCCCTTCACACATTTTAGAAGGAGGAGGAAAAAGCCCTGTGAGATATCCCCCCCAAAGCTTAGAAGGGATTGTTTCCAGGTTTGTTTTCTGAACACTTCTAACTTGCTCATTTTCATGACATGAGCAAAGCCATCACCTGAGGGATTTGGTATTTGGGCTCTGGGTTGTCTTTTCTAATGACAAGTGCTCGCTGCATTTGACATTGCATCCACTGCTGAAACGTCCCTGGTGTGTCCTGTCCTCCACTGTCCTAAAGTGGGGAAGATGGTGGTATCAGGTAACTCCCCTCAGCCCTGAAGATACTCGCTGCGGAAGAAGAGCCAGTTGTGATTGTTGGGCAGAGAGAGACCATACAATCTGTCACTGTTTTGGTACTTCCTAGCTGTATCTGTTTGTACAAAGTACTATGTGCAAACTGCCATTTGCCTGAAGAATTCGGCACATACAGAGTATAAACAGGGTTTAAACAGTTTGGTGAATCTTGTGCAAATTTCTTTTTTTCTTTTTTTCTTTTTTAAATGCAACAGCTGGATGTGATAGTCTTAGAAAGTGCAACAGTGTCAGGAATTCATTTGCTGTTTTCAAGAGACAATTGGCCTTAATTACCTGATCCAAAGAAATGAAGTTAATGTGGTGCAACAAGGAAATGCCATGCCCCATTAGCAAAAGATGTTTTCAGTTAAACCAATGTTGTGGTGGCACAGTTGCGGTGTGCTTACGTGAATAAGCCCTACTCTGGAAGAAAAACATGGTTAAGAAAAAAAGATCTAAATCCTGAAATCCTCGCTGGAATAAGTTATGTTACTCTCATCTAAACTGTTCCTAGGGGCAAGATTTGTGCAAGTACCTGTAGCTGAGAGGTGGTTTCGGGTGGCCAGATGGAGTTCAGGTAGTAGTGAGCAACTTTAAGTCCTGATTCTATATTTCATCATTATTAAGCAGACCATTTAGGCAAATGTTTAGTTTCAGCTACACATGTAAAACTTCTTGAAGTGATTACAACATAAAACATGAAGCTATACATAAACTCTGTTGCAGGCTGGATAAGTATTTTTCAAAGCGTACTTAAATGCTTTTTCATAAATTTGTGAGCAAATTTATACAATGCATACATCTATACTGGTAATTAATATTTTATATATTATATAGTGTGGACAAGATCTCTATATTTTTATATAAGTAAATATAAATATTTTCAATATTTATATAAATATTTTAAAATGTGGAAAGTTCGTGTTTCTTTTATGATGGAAAAGCCAATGAATGAGATTAATGAATCATGTTTTGAAAAGTCAGCAAATGATATAAATGAATCCCGTTTAATTCTTAATCTTTCGCTCTGAGCTACAAGAAGCCAATAAACACAAAATAATGGCCAGCATCAGGCTACAGAATTAGAGCAGATTATACGTTCTATTAATTGGGTCTCTCTTCTTCTTATTTAGTTATACAGCATATGTGACTGCAAAATTGATACCTTCCAAACATATTGGAATAGTCTATAAAAGTGGAGGATCTGGAGAACTGTTGGCCAGTCAGTCTCACCTCTTTCCCTTGGAAGGTGATGGAGCAAATTATTCTGGAAACCATTTCTAAACATATGAAGGACAAGAAGATGATTGAGAGTGGTCAGTAAGGGTTTCCAAAGGGGAAATCATGCTTGATCAATCTGATAGCTTTCTGTAATGAGATGACTGTCTCAGTGGATGAGGGGAGAGCAGGGGATGTTGTTTAAATTGACATTAGCCAGACTTTTAACAATGTCTCCCATAACATACTCATAGACAAATTGATGAAGCACAGGGTAGATAGCTGCACAGTGAGGTGGTTGAAAAGTAGCTGAGTTTCCAGGATCAAAGGGTTGTGATCAGCAGCACAAAGTCCAGCTGGAGGCCAGTCACTAGTGATGTACCCCAGAGGTCAGTATTGCCAATATTCTTTAACTTTTTCATTAATGACCTGGATGACAGGACAGCGCACACCCTCAGCAAGTTTGCAGATAATGCAAAACTGAGAGGAGAGGCTGATACACCAGAGGGTTGTGCTGCCATTTAGAGGGACCTCGGCAGGCTAGAGAAATGGGCTGACAGGAACCCCATGAAGTTCAACAAAGGAAAATGCCAAGTCCTGCCCGCGGGGAGGTACAACCCTTTCCAGACCAGCTGGAAAGCAGCTTTGCAGAAAAGGTCCTGGGGGTCCTGGTGGACAACAAGTTGAGCAGCAATGTGTCCTTGTGACAAAGGTGGCCAACAGCCACAGGTGGTCCAGAGGGGTTGTGGATTGTCCATCCTTGGAGGTATTCAAAACCTGACTGGACGTGAGTAACATGCTTTAGTTGATCCTGCTTTGAGCAGATGGTTGGACTGGGTGATGTCCAGAGGTGCCTTCCAATCTCAAACATTCTGTGATGCTTTAGTATGGGAAGCAAAGCCATGAAGCTGAACATTGAGAATACACAATATGAGGTGCAATGTGCTCCATAATTGTGACGGAACAGTGAGGACAGGAAACCTCACTTTTCACCTGACCACTGAGAAAATTCCCCTTCAGAGTGTGTATTGACCAGATTCCCTTGAGCTGTTATCACAGTATTGTACAGGATAGATCTTTATCTCTCTTAAAGCATGGGCATTACAGTATTTGTTGCAGTCCAAACCACCTGAACCCGGACATGTGGAGGACAGAGGYTCATGTGCAGCTTCTGTATTTGTCCTGAATCTTACTTCCTTTTTTTGCATGAGCTGTATAAAAAGTAGGCATGATCCCTCATTTTCCAGTCTGGTCTTCAAGAAAGAAGGATTTATCATACTAAAGTATAAATACACTTCCCTAAGTGTACAGTCTATACACAGAAACTGGTGTTGTAATATTAAAACCACAGAGTTTACCTTCCCTGTAAGAACCTGCTCTGTTCAACTGACTTGTCACACCAGAGTAACGTTTACTGTTTACTTCATTACTTGCCTAATGCATAAGGTCAAGTATAAACCTAAGAAGGTAATAGGTTAAAATCTCTTTTCCAATGAAAGCAATGAGACCTTTCATATTCTTTTCAGTAGAGCCAAGATTTTACTCTGTTTATGGCATAACAGTCTACAGGACCTATAAAAGGATGCTCTCTAACGCAGCAGTGATATCAACAGGACTCCAAGGATTAGAGGAGATACAGAGTCCAATTTTATGCAAACAGTATTTTAGTTTCTATCATGCCAGTGACAGAGCTCTTTCATAACCACAATAACCTGGTCATCTCTTTTTTCCCCCTTTGCTTATTTTGTGAATGTTTATAGATGTGGGCAGTTACGCAAAAATATGTTTTTTGGACTATAACAAAGCTGTTTTCAGTTAGTGAAACAGCAAAAACTTACACTTCTGAAAAGGGCACTGTAGTGTCACATTTATTTATTCCCTGGGTAAAGTGTGGCTCCATCACTCTCTTTTTTCTGGTGGTTTTTTTGGTATCCATTCTGTGAAATAACGTTGGCTGCATGCTGAGAATACACGCATTAATTTCAAACCAAAGTGAATTTATTCAGCTTATTTATAAATCTGTCAGGATCAAAAACTACAGAGAAAAGAATGATTTAGCTGATGCTACAGGATTGTATAGCTTTAGGCAAAACAGAGTTTGTAGGTTTGCAATCAGATTTGGGGGGGGCTATGCTGTGCCCATAGATTTTCTTCTTCCCTTTGAGCTTTCCTGCAAGTAGATCTCTGCAGAAGTGAAACACTTTATGTTAATCCCTTTTACATAGGGTCCTTGCCACAATCTCCAGCTTAGCTGTAACTCTAGCTACTTCGTAGACTCCTCAAGGGCCTCAGAGGACTCTTGGGTTTTTGGCTGCCAGCTCTTCCCTGCAGGTTCCTACAGTTTTCTTCCTCCAGACCTGTTTCTTAGGCTATCTCCTTTGACCGATGGTAATTGCTGCAGAAGGTTTAAATTCATCTTAACAGCTGCAGTTCTCTTCTCCAGGATTAAATGGGGCTAATCAATTCATCTTAAGATTGGGAACCATTAACTCAGAACAAAAACATTTGAGAGAAAATATGGATCAAAAGAACAAGCAACAAGCACAGTTGGCTCCCCAGGTAGTCACCCAGCTCTGTCCAAACAAGCTACCATGGACAACCAAGTGTTTGCCAGCTCCTGGATCCGTGCCATTTCTCATTTCTTACTTCTCTCTGTCCTTGGAGTCTTTCATCATTATGTCCTACTGAGCTGTACTAAGTGAGTCTCAGTTTCCTCTGCCAGGCAGCTAAGCTTTGAGAGATTTGTTACTTGACTTTCCTTTGTATTGGGTATTTACAATAATTCGGTATGCTGACAAGTGAGAAAGGTGTCACTTACACTGCCCAGTGGACCAAGCATATGGTCATGAGCCAACTCATAAAGATTCACAGTGGGTTTGCGGCATATAGGAAGGAGTCCCTGAGTTGTCCATGGTTCCATGGCATCCTTCACAATCCTCATTTCACATCACAGAAAATTAGAATAAATCTGTTACAAAATGCTGACTGAGGATAGAATTATCCCATCTGCAAGGGGATTAGACTCGATAGCCTTCTGGGCAGGGCCCATCTTGGTACATTTGAACTGCACATAGTACATTAGGTCCTTGACCCTTRGATATTAATGTAATACCAATCAATTAATAATGCCTTAGAGTATGTCTTCTTGGGATCTATGTAGTCCATGGGCTTGTTCTCAGCAGAATTCCACTTGGCAAGTTTATCTTTTTGTGCTGCTAACAGCACTAATCAGTCAGTAGCTCTTTTTTGATGTGCTTTTGCTCAGTTTTGCCGCTGTGCCCAGCCCATACCCAGCCCATAGATAACAGCTGTGTCTACGTAGACCTGCCTTTCTTTATGTGCTTGTGCTTGTGCTTTGTATTCACAGAGGATCAAACACAGCATAGCTGTAGCCAAAGTATACTTGTTTTGCTGTGTTCAGATGATCTGGGCAGTGGGTTATTGCTACCTAAGTCAGAGCAATCCCTTATAATTTCTGACATCAGCAGGATTTTAGGTAATTCAGGTATGGATAAAGGGCTGAATGTATGAAAAAAAGTACAGTTCCCTTTGCTTTGGGAAAGTATTGAACGGCAGCAAAAAACCATCTTGCACAAATGAGTTAAGAGTTTCCATGATCTTTGTTCCGTGCTCTCAGCCTTGGTGCAGATTTTGCCTTTATGGGATCGTGTTATCTCGTGTCACCACTCTGTTCCGGCCTGAGCTGGCCCCTGGTGACACAGCGGAGGAGGCAGCCTGACGGGTCGCCAGCGATCCCCCGTCTCCGTATCACCTAGCACTCTGTCTCTAGCTTTGTTTATGCCAGCTTAGAGATACCAGCTATACGTTTCCATTCATTACTGCCCCTACTCACTTTTGTAACACTGCTGAGCACTTCAATTTCTATCGTGCATCCTCTTGAGAGGACAGAAGGGGTTTTTCCCCGGACGTGTTTTGCTGCATTTTGACAAAGGACTTACAAAATGTAATAACCCATATAGGAAATACTGGCCATGTAAAAGTAACACATCTTGGCAATACCCACATGTCTTTGTGCATAGGCCCTCATTTTGGGATCTTAAGAAAGATGCTGTCAAGGATGGTAGAGCATCTGCAGGCTCTCTAGGRACGTTCTTCAAACTGAGGCAACCCTCAGTGATCCAACAGCTAGTTTGTTTCTGCTTTGTATGTGTGTGAAGGACACCTCACCAGCCATAGGAGCAGCCATCTTCTGTTGAAAATATTTGCGCTATGCCACACTTGTAGTTCAACCCTGAGATCCAGTCAGGATGGACAGGAATTTCCCCCAAATGAGAACTGCTGAATGGAGATCTCTGAGGGACCATGTGATCTGGAAACTTGAAATTTCATCCCCCTTGTGTCAGCATTACCCTTCCCACAAAATGTTCGATTTTCTCAGATTAGGGAGGTCATGCATTAGTTATTCAATCCTGTTCAAATTTTATTCATGTGAGTGGCAGTGGGATCTTCTTACCTGAAGCATGGATAATTGAATACTTCAGATACAGCAAATCTGGCAAATGAAGATTTTGTGGAGTATTTACCTGAATTTCATTAGTTTGCTGCAATGTGTTTTGATTTCATGAAGCATAGCTGAGATGTATCTTTATTCATAAATGCGTAAATCTGTATATACCAGTAGATGCCTGGCATGTTGAACAGTTTTTTAATGACAGGGTTTTAAAGACATGAATAAACAGAATTTTTGAACATGTTTGTTTTTCCTTCCACAGTTGCCTAATGACAGTGTTTGCATTGGTTTAACTGGTTCTGAACATACAGTCTGTGTAAGGTAGTATCAGCAAAATACTCCTGTGAGCAGACAGCTGGGGAATGGCCCCACACAGCCAGAGGAGAGTTAAGTTAGTAAAACCCATCTTTTAAAATAGCAGAGGTTGCAGGTTGTTTGTGGGATATGTGAGCAATGACATACATAAACTGCTTGAAAACTGTGAGTTCAGATATCGGACTGGACTCAGATCTAAGAATTTCTAGTCTGTTGATCCGGCCTTTGAATCTGTTTTGCTTCACGGCTGCTGGGAAGCAGATGTAGAGGGTGTGTTTACGCTATCAGATAACTTCTCTGCCTAGTTTACACCTGGTCCCCTGCCTAAATGTTAGTTCATTCCTGAGCTTCCTTTTCCAGTCAACCAGTCTTCTCTAAAACAAAACGTAGATTTGCTTCTGGGGAGAATTTCTCCCAGTGCCCATTTTCAGTAGACTCTGGAGGTCACACCTGGGCTCCCTTTGCACTGTGCGAACCTCCAGCACTCCCCACAGGTTTTGTACCCCGATCGATTCCTCTGAGCTCCCATGCGGGTACCCTCACCTTACTGTCCCACGCTATTTTGGACACTTTGAGATGATTTCTTCTTCTCCCACTCCATTGTGACTTAGTGTCCGAAGCAGATGCACTGCTAGATGCTGTGCAACATGGACATTGTCAGTATTGGCTTCATATGCAGAGATCGCTCTCGGGAATTGGATGTATATAGAAGTGTAGACACAGCCACTGTTACCTGCCTCCACGAGTGTTATCAGGTGGTGTTTCAATCTTATTCAGACTCACATCACAGCAATCCTGTCCTAAACATCACCCATCTTGGAAAATATGGCAGAAAAGATCCACAGCACCGCTTGGAGGGTGAACAGTGTGGATCAACTGGACTGAGTACTGGCAGTGAATTTCAAAGTCCTGGTGCGACTCTGGGTAAATTTGGTGTGGATTTTATGAATTGCTGGGTTCATAAACATCACGATGGACCACTTCTATTTACTCACAATGTGCAGATATTCTCCTACATACGTGATCTTAGAGGACGCTACTACTTCTACCATGGGTGGGGACACTACTTCAGACAGGTGCCCGCTTTCATTCATAAGTGCCTTCTGTTTGCACTGCAGCAATGACCAGATGCCTCAAATAAACTCAAGGGGCCATTGAGTTGTACAAGGGACAGCCAGTGGCACCAAACCACAATGCCCCTTTCCGGACAAACTCTCTGTTATGAGTGCTATTTTAGAAAAACTATAATATTTGCTGTAGGTCTTGATTAGAAAAATGCTGTAGAAAAAAAAAAAAAAAAGGAGGAAAAGGGAATCTGTAAGTTGCAATTAAAACCTATTTCGTGTTTCACCAGTGAACATACTTTTTTTATACCTGGACCTGTTACAGTGAATGCTCAGCTTCTAAAAGGGTGAATTTATTATTCCCATCTTCGGGAGCTAGAAAAGGAAACCTCCTTCCTACAGCAGTACCTCAACCCATTGTATCAGCCGAGAGTGTACAGTCAGATACCTCTCTAGAGACTACTTGAATAAAGTGCCAGTTCCAGAAGAATGTAGCTGAAATCCGTGCTGACTTGGGCAATAATTCAAGAAATCAGTCTCACTGTCTTTGTCTTTGTATCTGCTCCCTTCCTATTAGGCCTTGAAAGTAATGTGTGAGGACTGGCATAGAAAATACAAATGGGCCATGGTTTAAAAAGCAAATTGCATAATTCTTTGTGAGATTCAAAGGATGCATTTTAACTTTGCAGTATAGCTCCAACTTAGAACATAACGCCATAGCTCTAATGTCATCATATGCGCTGATGATTACTTAGGCAAAAAAGAATTGGAAGAACTGGGGAAGAAAGAAAATATGGTTTAAGCCAGCTCAAATGGAAATTCTTGCAGGTATTGTGCTCAGTGTTTTAGTGCATCTATAACAAACGGGAAAGTGAGAGGTGTTAAAGTGCTGCCTACATAAATAAATAGCTAGAATTTAGGGCAGGGGGGAAGCTGTTACTCAGGCTTTGGAGAAAAATCAGACAGATGCAGTGTCTCGTGTTTGTCTCTCTTCGCCCTCTCACTCTTTGCAAGCTTTTTCTCACTGCTTTGTGAGAGCACCCTCCGTTCTTACACTGGCCCGCCTGTCAATGCCCCTCTGCTCCCTYGTGCGCTGCCTTGAATGCTGGCAGCAAAGCAGCACTCGCTGGAATGACAGTCTTGGTGTTGCCTGGATGAGCAGCACTCAAGATCAGCCTTCTGGTCCTGTTTGGTTTTCCTGGAAGTGCACTCCTCTCCGCCATGCGATGGAGTGGAAGGGTGAGGGAAGGGGATAGGGGAACAGCACATCACCACCGATAGCAGACCACCACTCAGCTGAGAAAGAGGTTGTGAACTATTGAGGGTTAGAACTTTCTTCATTGTTGAGTTGCCAGATTTTTGCTGTCCCTGTTTTAGTTTGTTCAAAACTACAGGGTTTGTGATTTAACTATCCAGAGCATGGAACAGGCAATCAGGTATTGCTGCTATTCATTTCTTCATTGATTGCTTTATCATACACACAACACAAAGTACAGACATATACAGAGGGCAAAATGATGTATGTGTGCATATGCATGTATATATGTAGACAGACATAGCTATGCATATATCTATATCTATGTACATGTATACATAAACATATAAAGGGAGACGGAGACAGAACAAGAAAGAGAAATAAATAAACCCACCATAAACATTTCTTGGTTTAATTCTGCACTTCTAACATTTTCCCTTCTTGTTTCATGACTTGGAACTGTGATAGAACGTGGGCTGTATCTTTTGGCAGCATTATTCCTAACGAAGGCCAGGCTGAAGAAATACAGTAAAAGATTATTCTGAGTAATAGGAAGCAATAATTCACACCAATGTGAAGTTAAAGAAACTTCAGCCAGACTTGCTTCTACAAAATCTTACTCTGTCTTTTTTTTTTTCTTCCCTGACAGTCAGATAGATTTGGCTGGCAAGCCACGAAGTCGTGTAAAATGTTTAGTGCTGTACTTCTGAAAGCAAAAATGGAGGCACAACCTTCATGTGAATGTCCTGTAGGTAAAGAGAGGAATGAAGAGCTGTCCCATTGTCGTGGTTTAACCCCAGCCAGCAACTAAGCACCACACAGCCGCTCGCTCACTCCCCCCACGGTGGGATGGGGGAGAGAATCAGAAGGGTGAAAGT
>JAYKAV010002253.1:281753-304056 GCA_035582835.1 Phoebastria nigripes | reverse complement strand
TCAACATTCTTCTCATACTAAATCCAAAACATAGCACTATACCAACTACTAGGAAAAAAAAAATTAACTCTATCCCAGCTGAAACCAGGACACCCATGGATCCAGTTGTGCCAACACAGTTGATATTTCATGGAAGTGTATGATTAAATGATAATTTCAAAATGTTATTTCATGGAAGTGGTGTGATTCTACACAATCATTTTTCAGGGGATTTCCTTAGTCTTTTTCTATAGGAAACCACATGGAAACTCTCCTCAAYGTATTAAGAATAAGAAGAAACCTGCATCATTATGACTGTGAAATCAAAAACTAATAAGAAAAGGACAGAACTTATGTTGCTGTACATTAATTAAGTTCTGTTGGGCTGAAGTGGGCAATTCTTAAATATTTTTTTTTTACTTTTGGCAAGTCTTTCATGTATCAAAGACACACAGCTCTGGGGAGGCCGAAAGGCTTGAGAAATCATCCAATCTGATTAATACTATGTCTGAAGCAATATCTGGAGAAAAATACACAGTTCATTAAAGCATTTGGAAATGGAAAGTCTTGTTGGGGCAGTCGCGGTTCARAGTAGGCACAATTTCCTAAATCAGGGTGCAGGAATGATGGTTTTCTCTCTCTTCTGTTTCTTCTTTCTAGAGTGCAGGAAAACCATAGCCCAAAATGCTGTTAGGGCCCAGGAATGAGGAACTGGCCACTCCTTGAGCCTGAGGAAGCCAAAGAGTGAGGTGACTTCCTGGGCAGTTGCCCTACCTGGTGGCCTGTTAGTTCCAAGCAGCAAGACAGAAGCTCCTCTCCCAGTTGGAGAATGGTGTATGAGCCTCCTTGTGAAGGAGTTTTACAACCCGAGTTTTGTAATTTTCCTTTCAGCAAGGAAAATGCCTGGAAACAAATGATCTAACCTCTGATTTAGCAAAATATTTCAAATAACCTAAACTTCTTTTTATTTTTTCTTTTCTCACTAAACACCCCATTCTTTCCAAATTGTTTTTACRTTATTCCAGAACATATTTAAATTGAGGAGTGAATTGAAATATTACATATTTATATCTAGGGTTTTGTTACAACACAAAGGCTTTCAGGTGCTTTCTTTTTTTGTAGAATCTCTCCCTCACTGCTAGGAAAATGTGGTAAATGGCCAAGCAAGAGGATGGGAATCCTCATGGGGTGAGGAATGAGGAGCTCTTCAGTTTAGGCAGACAGAAGACATGAACTGAGGAGATCTGGAAGGGGCTGTCCTTATATGTCTCTTGAATACAGCCAAGCTCCCTGGAAACACGCAGAGAGAATGTCAATAATGATAAATATGGGAAAGTGGGGAGATAAGGGTGTGGGTTAAACCCTCAGCCTGACCTTCGTGAGGTAAGGATGTCAAGTGCTGCCCTTCTGACAGTAGGTAGAGTTACATAGCGACCTCATTTGGGTTCCCATGCAAACAGTAAGCAAAAGCAGCTCTCTTGTTTAGTTGAGCATTAGCCTTGTTACCCTTCCCCTTCCCATGTGAACGGGTGTCTTCCAGCTCGGGCAAGTCTCCCCCTCCTATGTACAACCCTCGGTGCTTTTACGTCTTCAAGTGCTTTGGCCAGTACGCCAGGCTGCTATCTCCTCATCCTCGGTTACAAGCTTCTGTRCACACAGACTCTCTTCATGAAACACAACCATGCTTGAGATAAGGGTGCTCTGAAAGCACGTCCCCTCCCCTCAGTGCACTGCTGTGTGAGGGGAGATGGGCCCCTTGTAGAGCCTGGATTTTCCTTCCTAATTCCTCCGGTCTGTGGAGGGGAAGGGAGATGGACTGCTATGGAGATATTCCCTTCTGCCAAAAATGATCCGATAGAGTGCATGTATGTTATCTTCTTGTAACCACGGAAACAGACAAAAATTAGTCAGTCGGATACAACCAGACTGTTTTCAGTTTCTGGAAGGGCAAAGGGCTCCCTTTCATCCTTGGTCTGGAATTGACAGTCCTGCAACTGGCATGGGTCAAAGTTATGTTTACTGCATGGAATATTTTTACCATGATACTAGATCCTAAAGTGCACCTAGYTTCAGGAAAGTTTGCTGCTTTTGACTTTTGAATTTCCTTTCTTCTATTTGTTTGTTACAAACCCCCATATTTAGCCCTCCTCAGTAATGTATCTGCCTTATTAAAATCACAACCTGTCTATGACATCATCGTAGCATACATCTGGATAGAGTGTTATGAATACACTCCAGGAAGCCTAGAGTGCAACATATGGGAATTGCTTTGTAATTTTTGGATTTTATATTAATTTTATATTATTGTAAATAAACAGCATGTGAAATAAGTTATAAACCTTGTGCAAATTGTGCTAGTACCKCCTAAATGTATTCACTTGTAAGTGTATTCACTTGTAAGCTTTCAGACCACAAATCAGTCTGGACTTTAAAACTGACAGTGTAAGTTCTAACAACTGAAAACTTACATCCAGACAACAAAATATGCTTTATGGTGTATGTACAACTCTGTTTTGGAGTTCTCATCTTGGGATTATGCTACATAAAAATGTACAGAGAAATCAGTATCCATCACCACAGGGTTCTGGTCTGTGGTGGAAGGTCGCAAATTCCATAAAATCACTCTGAAAGCCCCAGGCTGGGTGACGTGTCCAAGCAGACACAAGGTTCAAGTAAATTCACTTTTTTCCCCACAACAGTTTCAGAGCTGCAGCTGAGACTCAGCTGTATCATGGTCAAACTGAAGCAATCTTCAGTTGCTGTGATTCATGGAAACAAGCCCAGGGCTTCCTATGGGCTCCACCTCGGCCAAGAATCTCCAGAGGGCTGAAGGCTGTAGCTACGTCCCGCCTGCTCTGATAGGCCCCTACACAACTTCCAGCTCTATCTCCTCCGCTTTGATAATGTGTGGAAAAGATAGAGTGAGATTGTGTATGTAAGCCTCTGTGCTGGTGCCGTCATCAATCATTCTTGACTCTGCAACTCACAACTATGATGAGTAATGTCTAGAACTAGGTCTACACTTATGCGGATGCCCAAGGTGAAGGACAGCACAYGCTGCTTTATCAGTCTGCATATACCAATCAAAAAACATCAGTATCATGTAATGCAAAGTTATTACTTTCTGGAAGAAAATTTCCATTAATGTAATTTCCATTAATGGAAAATATCTCTAGAAGAATCATGAGCTATATGTATATATATATTTTTACACACAAACACACACACACACATATATAGTAGGTATGTGTATATATAAACATGAGTGAATATATACACATATATGCATATGTACATATATATTTGTATGTATGGATATGTGCATATATGTATATATGTCTAAATACATTTATATATATTGTGTGTGTGTATATATAGGTGTGTGTGTATATATAGGTGTGTATGTGTGTGTGTGTACATATACATTTACCACATATCAGGGAAACTACTGCAGACTTTTTCTCGGTTACATGTTACCCCTTCAGTCCCCTCAGCTGGTGCGTTTTATCTCGGTGTTCCAAATTTGTGGCACATCAGAAATCTTCCTTACTGTTTACTCAGTCAAAACTCATAATGTAATTGCTGTCAGAGCCTGGCTGCTTGCAAGRAGTCACTTGGAAACTCTCTCCTCATGAATGTGAGTTCAGAAAGTGAACTCTAATGAGCCCTTTCCTCCTCAATTAACTCACCATGGAAAGAAGTCTGGTGCTGGCTGCTTTGCCTGCAGTTCTGCAGTCGGAGACAGGGATGAAGGCCGGAAGATGTGCATGGTATTAACACAACTGCAGTGCTTGGGAGGGCTCTCTTCTGGGGTAGGCAAATGCTCAGGATATCCGTGGAAGGTTATCTTCCCTCTGCAGATAGACATATTCCTTCTTTCAAATAATCTCTCTCCCTTTGACAGGGGTAGTGAGTGCCTCTAACTTCTACTGCTTATTTTTGGTGCCCAACAGAAGGGGGAAAAAAAAAGACTCAGAGAACATTATTTGGCAAGAAGTACTGCTGTTAGTTATTAAATGAGTGTGGTTGATTTAGCATTAATGGGCTTTGGAGTCTAGGCATATGTCAGAAGCAAATAAATATTGGATCCTTCTGAAATGCAACAAATTTCTTTATTTTGTTGAATTCTGTGTATTCTCAGCACCACAAAAATGGCAAGAAACAGAGAATCATAGAATCATAGAATCATAGAATCATAGAATCATAGAATCATAGAATGGTTTGGGTTGGAAGGGACCTTAAAGATCATCTAGTTCCAACCCCCCTGACGTGGGCAGGGATACCTTCCACTAAACCAGGTAGCTCAAAGTCTCATCCAACCTGGCCTTGAACAATTCCAAGGAAGGGACATCCACAACTTCTCTGGGCAACCTCTTCCAGTGTCTCACCACCCTCACAGTAAAGAATTTCTTCCTAATATCTAATCTAAATCTATGCTTTTTCAGTTTAAACCATGACCCCTTGTCCTGTCACTACACTCCCTGATAAAGAGTCCCTCCCCATCTTTCTTGCAGGCCCCCTTTAAGTACTGGAAGGCTGCTCTATGGTCTCCCCAGAGCCTTCTCTTCTCTAGGCTAAACAACCCCAACTCTCTCAGCCTGTCCTCATAYAGGAGGTGCTCCACTCCCCTGATCATCTTCGTGGCCCTCCTCTGGACCCGCTCGAGCAGGTCCATGTTTTTCTTACGCTGAGGGCTCCAGAGCTGGATGCAGCACTCCAGGTGGGGTCTYTCCAGAGCAGAGGAGAGGGGCAGAATCACCTCCCTTGACCTGCTGGCCACGCTTCTTTTGATACAGCCCAGGATGCGATTGGCCTTCTGGGCTGTGAGCACACATTGCCGGCTCATATTCAGTTTTTCATCCACCAGTATCCCCAAGTCCTTCTCCACAGGGCCGCTCTCAATCCATTCATCACCCAGCCTGTATGCRTGTTTGGGATTGCCCCAACCCAGGTGAAGATCCTCATCCATAGAAAAGGGAAGGAGACTATTTGAAAGAAAGACTTAGCAGTTGGTGGGTAATTGATTTATTTTTTTAAAAAAACTGTCTAAAGAAATGGACAGAGCTGTAAGGTRTCATGAAAGCTTTCCTAGTCTCCCTCTTTTCCTTAGTGTCAGGATCAGCTAAACCTATATCATTCCTGACAGATGTTGTCCAGTCCTGTGATGAAAACTTCAGTTGTGCAGAGTCTACAGTCTCCCCAGGCACCTTATTCCAGTATTATCCTTACCAAGAGAAAGTTTTCTTTAATATTTAACCTTAATTTCCCGCTTTTTTTTCCTCTGACCGCACCAGATACAGAGAACAGTTGATTCCCTGCTCATTTTCAATAGCTTTTTATGTATTTATGTCAGCAAGTCTTCTGTTGCCTGGAGAAAACATAATCATCCTTTAAAACACTAAGATGCAATGGTGCAGAACAGCAGTTATAACACTCCGTGGATCTGTGAGAAGCTCTGCAGACTGTCATGAACTGGTCTGCTACTCAGCATGGTTTCACAGGCCAGGTGTGGATCACTTACTACTCACGAACCACCCATTGTCCATAGACCACAATTTGGAAACCATTGATATAAATTACRTTTTCAGTGAGAACTCCTAGGTGGGACAGCTTATTCCAGTAGTGTGTTACTATTGATATTTGAGATACATGGTACTTCCTACCATGTACCATGTAGTGAAGACAGTTACTTCTCTGTAGTTTGCAATGATTTTTGTTTTTCTTCACTGCAGTTACGTGGGAGGCTAACCACTATAGGACAGGTGAAATGATTAGGCACTTTGAGATTTGTGTGGATGGCTGATTTCAAAACCAGATTTTGCACTTAAAATAATGTCTATGGAATTAGTTTAGATTAAGCCTTGCAGTAGAAAACATTTTAATCTTGTATTTAAATTGATAGCAGAGGCTAAACATTTGGAAACATTGCCTGTGTCGAGAAAACATCCTCATGCCTTACATTTGGTGAATGTTGCATTTGTATGAATGTAACATTTGTATGACAGATCTGAAATAAGAAATTATTTACAGATAATAGTATAATTGAGAAGGTATTTAAATGAGTTTGTGTGTACAGTTTTGAGTTGCTCTAAACATGAATGTTCTGTTAGAGTGGTCTCAATCAGTTGCTGAAGAACATCTCTGTTACAATCATACTATCCTCAGAGCTTCATTTGATGTTTTATTTTCAATCAGTGACTTGTTAGGTTAAATTATGTTGTACTCTTTCTTTGTGTTCCAAATGCCAACATATTTGGGGTTAACACATGGATAAAAACTAGCTGACTGCTCTCAACTCTCTGGCTCCCTGGCTTCTTGATAAGACTCTGTGGCAGGACAAACRTTGAGCCTTCTGCTTTGGTTCTGGACACTGATCTTCGTTTAGCCACTAGATTTACAGGGGACCTTGCATTCCTCATTCATTTATTCATTCATTTATTCATCCATCAACTAACTTCGTGACAATTATTCCTGAACTAGGACTCTCTTAAATATTGAAAGTTTTTCACAATTCTCCAGATATCTCAAGACTGCAATACTTTGTGGCTTCTACCCTTTTAACAACCATCCAACATGTTTCATGCTTACTGTATAGTGAGTCATTTCTGTAAGAGAAATATGAGCCAAATATGTTTTAACTCAAGTTAGAAGAATACTGGCTGAGGTACAGTGAAAAATAACATCACATAACATCAAATGAAGCAGGAATTTAAATTCATCTGCTTTTCATGCTTGAATGACTTCTGAAATCATTGAAAACTGTGACTTGTTAAAAGGCAAGGGCCATGTGCCGTAACGACTCTTGCTCACTTGAATTTAGCAGTCAGATTGGAAATCTTTCCTCTTCCCATATTAAATTTTATTAGGAGTATTAGAGCTAATAACGCTTAATGCAGGTTTTGCCCTTCATAGCAAGGATCATTTTCAAATCCAATTTGACTGTGAAGGGTGCAGTATTGTAAAACTGGATGAAGATATAGGTAAAGCTGGCTAAACATTGTTAAATCATAAATATTTAACCAGGAAAAATCCTGGTGACTCTGGACAGGGTATCTGGAATCACCATAGAATCAACTATGGATAATCTACTATAGATGAACACCCGAAATATGATGTTTGAATAGATTCAGAACACATCCGTACAGTGCTCTAACTCTCATGGCTAAAGAAATTTCTCTCTTGGGTCAACATGAACAATTTTTTACCTATTTGACAAAGATATTTTTGTGTCTAGAGTTAAATCTGTCATTTTAAGAGATATCCAGGGTATTTCCAAGGCAGTACTAACACTGTGAGAATGGAAATGTGCTTACTTCAAGGCCTTTTAGTGGTGTGGAAATTTGATGATATATTTCTGCAAATACAAGTCTAYATTTATGGTCATCGCTTACAGTTAATCAAAGGCCTTGTGTTATTTGCTCTGGGTAGGGCTTATGTCAGGGTTGATCCTGTCCAATATATTCAATAAAGATCCGGAAAGGGGATGATGTGACAATTTGCTGATGAGGACAACTACAAAGAGTTACAGAAGGATCTCACAGTACTAAATTACTGGATGATGAAATGACAGATGAAATTCCATGTAATATAAAGTGACACACAAGAGAAAAACAATCTTGTATTTATATATCCAGTGATGAACTCTGAACTGCTATTGCCATGCAAAAATACATTCTGGAGTTACCACAGCCAATTTTACATACTCAGAGCAGTAGTCAAGCCAGAAAATCAAATCTAGGGATTTTTTAGCATGGATTAAGGAACAAAACAAGTATCATTATGCCTCTGTACAAATCCATGAYGTGCCTTCATCTTGAATACACCGTATAGTTTCTCATTCCTTCACCCTCTCTTATTTCACTAGATAAAAAGAGATAGTAACAGAACTGGAAAAAACCATACAAAAAGGGCATCAGAAATGGTCAAAGATATGGATATTCTGCTCTAGAAGAAACAAATAAACAGACTAAGATTCATCAACCTGGAAACTCCTCAGAGGAGTCTATAAAATCATGAAACGTGAAGAATGGCAATATGAAATGATCTCTCGTAACACAATCAGTAGATGGTATTGAATGAAACTTGTAGAAGTCTGGTTCAAAATAAAAAAAAAAGTGGGTATTTCTCCAAATAATGTGATGCTTAGGCTGTACTGCAGGACACTGTGATTAGAAAAAGATGATATAGGTTCAAAAGGTGACTGAATAAACTCATGGCAGAAAAATCCACGGCAACCTATTCAGTACAGAGATGCCATCTTTGGCTCAGAAGGTTCATGAGCCAGAAATCATTGAAGTCTGATGAATATTCTGGGGGAATATCATTATATCCTTGCACTGTCCTTACAGTCCGTGCTAGGCATCCACTCCTGGCAGCTGATGGAGACACATACTGGGGCTTCATGACTTAACTCAGCTTGGCTGCTCAAATGCCTTTATGATTTATGAGAAGAACCAGGAATATCTGTTAACAGCTATGTTAGCAGCTGGCCTTCATCCATGTGTCATTAAGTACCTGTCCCACAGCAGGGTAAGTCACCTCCTGGAAGTGCCTATCTCTTCACTGATTTTGAATCAACCTTGATAATTAGCTTAGACTGGGCGTCTGCAGTTAACAGGAAAATCCCAGGCCTCGTGAGAAGGAGGTGAAGTCTTCAGGATCTAAGAACTCTGTACTGAGCAGTGTTGGACTGCAACTTTGTGCTGTTGCCTCAGAGGTTCTAGCAAAATTTGTTTAGGAATAGTAATACTGATCTAAAGATGTGTGAATAGCCATATGAGTCAGATGAAGAGAATCAGCATCAGGTCTCCAGCATTGCTCCTTTCCAATTTGTGTAAACAAACTTGCCTAAATCTCCCTAGACAACAGTCTGTTCACAGCATACTCCTTCATCCCTGTACAGCTTTCCTTGGAGTCGTCTTGTTTCAGCCTTCCATAACTCTTCACCCATCTGTTTAGCTTAGTATATTTTGTCACCTCCTGTTCTTTCCGCAGTGCTAATAGCGACAGCCAAGCCCTGCCTCTCCCAAAACGGAGAAACGTTTTTCCTGCCCCGAGAACCTCTCTTGTGAATTCCCATTCCCATTGAGAAAGATCCACCAGGACCTTCATGGCCAAGTGAAGACCGTATCATCTATCTCTTGAGACCAGGCTGGCCCCAGCCTAGGATTTGAAACAAAGTGTCTCACATCTCAGGCAAATACAGGAAACTAAGCTGAAATCTACCTTCTGTTTGGAGCAGCTCTTTTCCTAACCATGCAGCTACTGATCACCCTACCAAGGTAAATGGATCTTTCTGTCATGATCTGGCCAGAGATGTCATTAAAACTGATACATCCTCATGAAAAGTTACATGACCCACTGTAATCTCTTTATGTTTGCTCTTTGTTTAATTCATATTTACATTGTGCCACATCCTACTCATGCAAAGGACAGCCATCTGTGCTCCTCCAGTTCTTCTCCTCATTCAGCTTGCTCTTTTAAGCCTACATTTTACTGTCAGGTCTTCAAGAAGTGTTTTTAAAAAGATTTTATTCTAGGGCACTTATTTTAGTTCCAACATTTGCTGTCTGCGATAACTAGCCAAAAACGTGRTTGAGCCACACTGTGAACACATTTATCCTGTAGTACATATACAACTTTATTCTTTCCTTTTCCACTTCCACCTCATTGTTATATGTGATCTTTTATTGTATTATATATGAGCTTGAATTTTAAACTCTTTGAAGTAGGGGCTGCTTACAATATTCCCCTCTTTTCAGGCACAAAGGAACAGTCCTGGGAGCCAATAAATAAGACTTTAAAAGTGTAAGTGGTGGTAAGTTGCTCCCTTGAAATGGGAAAGAGAGGAATGTTGCCCTTCATTGGCAATGCTCCTACAGACCACATTCATCCGACGAGTAAAAAGAAGGCTCCAACATCCAGAGGAGTCTTTTTGGCCACACACGAAAGTACTACCTTTATTACATGTATCTGCTCAACAGAAGCAATTCACTTAATATGTAAATGGTTTTTTTAAACCAGGAATTCCTTGTTCCTGTGTGGCTGCCTTTTTTCAGCATGTCTGCTTTTTCTGCTGCCTAACAGCGGTTAATGGAGCTGCAAATTGTTATCAGCTTGATATTACTGTAGAGCCAGCTTACACAAATACCTGATAAGCACTGTAACACATTTCAGTGGATGAAAATTCATTGTACAGCCTTGTTTCCTTTTACTTTAATGTGTTCCAGACCACTTGGACAGCTCACTTAATGAATCCCATTTTGCAGAGGACAGCCATGTTTGAGAGGCTGCCAGCCTGAGATGCTGGTGCCCACGTATTGATGACACAGGTGAGATCCTTTGACAGCCAACAGGGCTGTGCTGACTGTCTTATAAGGAAATGAAAACAGACACTGGAGGAACGATGGTTATGATGGGGACGAGATGTTTAAGAGTCCTATGTTTTGTCAGGCTCCTGTGCACTGCATGGTGAGCAACAGCGTTACAGAAAGTGCTTCTGCGGCAGCTGCAGAGGCTGCTGATMTGCTGTTTGGACCGTTATCTGCATGTCTTACCCTGCATCAGCATAGTCACATAGCGGTGGCTATCTTTTACTTTATGTGGTGAAGTATTGCATTATATGTACAGAGTTTTCTTCACATCTCCCAGGTTGGATAGAGGAAGGTTATCTCTCTTTTACTGGTGGGGAGCTGAGATGGAGGCACCTCAACTGTATCCAGTCACCTGAAATCAGGCTTCAAGACTTAGCTGGTTTTCTAGCCTCTCTATGGAAAGTCACAGGCTTTTCTGAGGACCATCCACCCCATGATAACGTAGACATGTACTCTTGATGGGGTTCATTGCCTTCTGGCTGTGCTTCTCTCCCTGTTGATTACAGCTGAAGTCAATTGGAATAAACACAGGGACACTAACAGATCTAAGCACTTTCTGAAGGCATTTAGCCATCCAAAGGTGCAGACCAGGTACTCAGGAAGGTTTTAAAGGTGTATTCTGCAAGCCCCTCTCCCAGGAAAACGAGTGCTCCTGCAAGGCCCAGATGAGCTGCGGACTGTCCTGCTCTGGGACGAGTCCAGGAGGCCCATCCTCCCTCGCCCATGGAAATGGCCTGAGCGATTACGGGAGGCAGCACCGCTCTGCCTGACCCTCTGCGAGCTTGTCCTAACTTCATCAAATGGCCTCTGAGGGAAAGGGGTGAGGGATCTCTCTTGGGCAGGAGGAGGCAGGTCCACAAGATTTTTCTCCAAAGGTGGGAAGAAATTCTTGGGATTTAGGTAGATGTTGCTGAATGATGTGGAATGTAATTCTGAAATTTGTGGTAATCTTGAGATGATTTTAGGGTTTCTGAAAAGAGCCAAAAGTTCTGATAACTTGGGGCTTCTGAAAGTAACCTGGACAAATTGCTGTAAAAATGTAATTTGGGAAACCAGCCAGCATTGGCAGAGAAAAGAAGTCCTGTTTCCAATCCATGTGATTCTAGGATTAATTCTTTTCTGCCAGTTTAGATCTTTTTGTAGTTTTAATTGCCTTCGAATACTAACTTCTTGTTCATGCATAATGTGTATAATGGCTCAAGTGCTAAACAGTATCAACATTTCACTTCAGATGTGGCTGTTCTCCTGGGGAAGCAATGTGACTCCTGTAGAGCTGTGGGGAAAAAATTTTGAAGACAAGAAAGAAATTTGGCACATGACTTACATAGGCTTTCCTCCATGGCAGGGTGTCTACCTGACCTTTTTGCCTTTGAAACTTTTCCTTCACTGTTGCTAAAATTAGTCTATAAATAACTAAAATAAATATGCATGAAGGTACTGTTAGAATAATATTATTAGTTTGTTTTCTCTTTTTAGGAACCTTGCAGAGCATCAGATTCTGATGCCATTCCTGGACTACAGGCTCATCCTTTGGACCACCCTTCATTTTTATTTGTACAGCACCTAGCACTRAAAAGGACTTACTTTCCCTTTAGCCCTCAAACCGTATAAATACATGTAAACAGTAATAACTGACCACCAATGCACTTCAAAGTGGACCGCGGAGATCAACAGAGGTCAGATCCTCTTTAACTCCATGAAAACAGCAGCAATACCCTTGAAAATCAGTAGTGGTGGAAAGTGATAGATATTTATTCCTGAGAACCAACTGTCTGTTTCCAGAGTAGAAATCAACTCGTACTTTGTAAGAGAAATACACCACCTCTCTAAATTTAGATTTAAAAGTGGCAGCCTCTCTACTCATGAAAGTGTGCATTCATTGCTAAGGTACACAGTGGCCACCTGAAAATTTTCATGTCATTAAGCTGGTATTTAATTTACCTCTCTCTTGTAGGTCACTTGGAATTAACATTCAATAAATTGGTTTTAGGAGAGATGTGGTAGGGACAAACTGAGGATCTCAGTTCAGTAAACTCTGCTTGTCCCTTGCCTGAATAAATTAGGACTATTAAAAAAGTCAGTGTCCTGTAATGGTGGATGTGTAATAAAAATAATAAATAGTATCTAGCATTTTAAACATTTCACTCATCTGTTCTTCAAGCAGCATCAATATGTTATTTATTTGCTGAGATTTGACTCAAACTGTTTTTTTAATGACCCTTGACAAGTGTGCCCTATAAATGGAAGAGCCCGGCACCTCAAGAGAGAGGGACAGGAGTGACCTCACCACAATTTATAAGTACTGATACTAGGGGGATAAAACCACATTGATTATGTGTTGCTCGGTCTGTTAGATAAAATTATAATGACATAGGAAGTTGGGGCTAGAAAGTTCAAAACTGCTCTAGACATGTTTAACAGTGTGGGTGTTTAGTCAGTGAAATTGGGGATTTTTTAAGATCAGAGGTGTTGTTTTTCTAAAAGAATTTCCCAGGTTAACAGATTATGAAGGAACAGATCGGATCGGGTGGTCACAGCAGTCCCTATAATCTACACTCACACTTCCAAAGCAGGCGAATTTCCAAGTAGAAAATGTGTGAACTTTCTGCATGGCGCCTATAACACTCCTCTGGGGTGTGCTTACAGTCAGTAGAGGAAAACAGAATTTTTAGGGCAAAACCCATTTTTTTCCCTAAGTAGCTATTGAAAACAGGCCAGCTGACTCTCCTGGGTGCCTTGTCGCTCTCTATTGGTATGACAGGGTTCAGATAAGCAGCCTATCCCACCCATGACTTTTCAGGAGTGCAGAGAGCTGCGAGCAGCGAGTGAAGCTGGGGGGACATGTCTGTGCAGATGTTCTGGGAGGACAAGGCTCTCACTAGTCTTCTCTGGCCACGTTTCAAAAGGTTTCACCCTCTCTTGCCTTCGCCAGGGTRAGTCACCCCCTTGGAGAGCCCGTCTGGGGCAAGGGACTGCTTTCTCGGTGGGCAGTGCTCAGCCGTGGTAGCTCAGGTGCCGGGAACCGAAGCCCTGACCTGCAGATGTGAAGTCCTCAGGATAATTCCCAGCTCGAGGCCCACCCAGATGTTAACAACCTGGTGAAAAACCTCCTGCCAAGCAGCAGAGGGGAGACAAGATCCTCCGCAGAGAGCAGGAGACGGGATGTGGAGCTGGGCACGTCTCTTCATAGAAATGACTTGACCCAGAGGAAGGAAATTGGAGGTGGAAGGATAAAATGTTTATCAGGAAGGGGAGCTTGCCTGCCAGTGAGCATGAGCAGCACTGGCAGGGCTTTTGACACCATATTTTGTAGAAAAACAACACTAGTAGTATTTAGTACACTTTGGTATTTCAGAAAATCACACTGCAGCTAAATAAAGAGGAACCAGCTTGGCAAGCCAGTCAAGCTTGGGTATATCTGCTGGGGTATTTCCCGGGATGCTTTTTCAAAAGTGCTTAAAATGCCAGGACGTGTCCCTGGCTGCTGGGACACAATTGCCTATACTGGTAACTTGTTAGCCTGGTTGATGTCCCACCGGGACAATTCACACTCTCAGACAGTTCCCAAGTGTGTCTTAGAGTTAGCACAGACCATTCTCATTCCTATTTTGGGTGTGACAACTCTGTTTTGGAGGGTAAGAGGGTTCAGGGGGTAGGAGGGAGTCTGACTGGCTGACCTCAGCATCAGAGAGAGGTTGCTGCTCAGTGTACAAGCACAGATGTAACCTGAAAGCCTCTGTTGTCAGGAATGCATTTTTCTAGTCCCTTGAAAATACTTCTGGGTGAAAATCTTGCAGATGTCCATTACCATGAATCTGCAGATTCTGGGAGGTGGATTTTAATGTGTAGTGTAAATAGCCTTTTCAACAGTGTTGGCTAGGATTTGTGGTGCCTTGGACAGTTTTTCAGCCTTTTGCTCCCTGAAAATCTGCTCTCCAAAAGGGACCTGTTTGATCAGCTTCTAAAGATGCCTTTTCATTCCCCGCAGGCACATCCCAGCACATGCGTCCTGCATGGACACTCAGAGCCATGTGACAGGAGGAGGAATGGTACAAAAATGAACTTCTTAGCACTGTTTCATTTCCTTTTGTTGCTAACTTTTCACTGTATTGTTCTTCCCACATACCCTCTCTCCCCTGTGTTCACTGACTGTGATTGGGGAAGATTTATGGGAAGAAATGCCCTTCTTTCACATATTAGGAGAATCCATTCTTGCTGTCCCACCTATGTACATGTACATTTAGGCTGTATGAAAACACAGGACAAGTATTAAGTTTTGCAGTATTTTAAAGTGGGCTAACTAGAAGTTTTTGAATTAATTAATGGTGTATTTCACAGTGGTTGCAATTAAGTTTGAATGAAGCAGTTAATAAATCAACATTTTTTTTACTTCTTTTTTTAATTGTAATTATTGGACAAGTTAATCTATTGTAAAGTCTTCTAGAATTAGGCATGGGACATGGCCAAATATGCACCATCTGCAACAAAATGAATCAGTGTCATGGCTTTTGTAAAATGTTTTGTATTGTAAGGCTGACAATCATGCACAATTCAGCAACAGCATCCACCGAGCACGATTTGAACAGGAACTCTTGCAATCCAGAGGCGAAGATGGCAGCATTCGTTTGAAGACTCCTTTGTGTGTTAATAGCCTTCTGTTTCCATGTCTCCCAAACTGGAACAGAAGCAGGGAGGAGCTCATTCTTTATTGGAGAGTCTGTTACCCAGATGTAAGCCATGACCTTAAAGTGTACACCTTCCCACCATACCCTGCTGCTGACATCCGAGCCCGTATCAAAGCTGCACCTTAATCTTTGCAGCTGGTAGCTAATTCATCTCATCTAGTGTGTACCATACTTACACATGCCAGGACTTGACTTTTAGTTGTATTTTCAGAAACACCAGGGCTGCAAATCCATATCTGAAATCAGCATGTCGACATTTGAAATATGACATTATGACATGCACATTGATCTATTCAAAATTTGCTCAAACTCAAAAGATTGTTATTTTCCAGGTCCCTGAACATATGCACTTGTTAAACATACTTTATGTGTATATGTATACACATATACACATATATGAAAATGTGCATATGTATAACTAGTACAGTTGTTCCTGGAGTAACTGTTGAGCAAGTTATATAACAGAAGGTACTCTCTATACTGTCTTGAAGGAGAGAAGTGATTTCTGTTCACTCCAAATCAGAAGAAATTGATGTGATTTCTGTATTTCTGGAACTGGTGCTTCAGAGTCTCTTATATAACAGTAGATTAGATAGATAACTAAAATAATTACAAACCAGGCTTATGTATGTAGAAATCAACATGCAAACTTAACATTGTTGATACAATGAATCAAATAAATACTATTACAAAGCTCGAACTTGTCAGCAATTTTTTATCATTTTCCTAGTCACAGCATCCTTGACTTGCCAAATAAGATGACCAACAGATATTAAAGGTACCTTTCTGAAACCAGCACAGGAAACCTTTCCTTGAACATACCCATTGATAACACAGATTTTCATTTATGAATTTGTGTAGAACTAAGATGGATAGGACCATTATAACCCACAGAACTTTGGAGACATCTTATTTCCTTGGCAAAATGTCAATTAATTTGCCAACACCGTCACCCTGAATGTCTCACATGCCTTGCCACAATCCTTAGGGTGAGAAGGATCCTGTCTCACAAAGTGCCTTATCGAAATATCCTCATCATCCACTGTACACACATCAGTCTAACATAATAAGTTACTGCCCTATCCCTTCTGTCTCAGTAAGAAATTGTTACACAAATTTTCTGACTTCCCCTTTTGTCCTCTGTCTCAGGATCATACTTCTCTCTGTTCACATTGCTACAGTTTGCTACAGAGGTTAATGTGGTAAAGTAGTTGTGGAGAGTAATCGCAGGAACCTGAAAATGGGCTGGTTAGGGCTAATTAGGAAAGTCATATCTGATATGTATGCAGAAAGGACCAACCTCAGGGTATCAGGATCTTGTTCGACAAGACTTTCCACTTCTTGTGGATTGTGACACTGCCATGATGCCATTTGGGCACTGAAGCAAAGTGAAATATCAGCCAGCAGGAACAATGGGAACAGGATAATGAACAAGTCACTTAACTTTTGAGATTTTTGCCATTTTTTTTTTGATCTTATTGGCTAAATACCTATAAAGTCTTCCAAGTAGGAAATTATTAAAATGTTTCTTACCTTAGATGGTATTCATAACAATAACAACTGTTGCCTAAACAAACTTCCCAGTTTTCAGTGTTATGCAGTCATTGCCTACATGGCTTTCACAACATACTGCATCTGTGTTTTTCCTTTTAAGGGGCAAATTTATGAGTAAAGAATATTCAAATTTAACACACATTCCTTGAACAAATGTCTACTAAAGGAGTTTTGATAATCGATTATATGTTGGCAAGGACATATCCTCAAAGACCAAAAAAAAAGAGATGTTTCATAGCAGTACAAGTAGGAATAAAAGAGATTAAATAAAACAAAGGAAAATGGAAACTGCATGAAAGAGAACACTACTTCCGTCAGGAAGTCATTGTGAGAAAGTGCACTGTGCAGTCATCAGAAGAAAGTGATGGAAACTGCATTGATTCAGTCTTTTACAGCTACAAGAAAGAAAGCAATTGAGAATTTGCTGCAGAGAGTCACCTTTTTTTGGTGGGAGGTGACTAAGGTTATATTTCTTTCTCTGACTCCTAAGACACTGTTAGGAAATGGTTTGCTTTTCCATGTACATACATGTTTAGTCTGATTCTACAGTCCTTGTAAAAACAGATGGACCAGAACTAACTTCAGTATTGGGAACACAGAATTGCACCCATACTCACACACATGGTAGTGTGTTTGTTTTTTCAGAATGCATAGAAAATATGTAAACGTATAAAGTGGTTGTTGTTTCCTGTATTGCTGTTCAGTCAAAGAATTTGTCACTTATTTCACATGAAAGAGAAAAGATTGGGAAGCACAGGTATAATTGTAGTGGAGTAAAGAGTTTCAGCTAAGAATGATTGACAATTACCCACCAAAGTTGTTTTTTCTAAGAAAATTTAGCTTCAGCTTTGTGTTTTTCCAGCCACAGAAATATGATACATGGGGAAAAAAAAGATTTTAAGTAAAAACTATTGTTTTTCTTTTCTTGACTTACAATAGAATTTTCTGACATAAATACTTTCATCTTTTTTAGTAATTTTCTATGGATAAAGAAAGCACATACCAGCTGTAGTTCAGAAACAATTGCTAGAGTGAAAGGAGGCAATAAGTTGTAGAAATAGGAAAACTCCCTCCATTCAATCAAAATAAACCACTTGGCACAAAACAGTAACAGCTGAGGTTATGCTGAATTCCTTAAGGAGTAAGAGTGCCATGTTAGAAAAGCAGGTTTCCTCCTGCATAAAATGTAAATAGTTACATTTGAGCAATTATCAAAGCATCCTTTAATGTTTCTTGAACGCTATTTGATGCAGTTAATGGACTTAGTAGCAGTTCAGGTAATCTACAACTGGCCAGAGGGATCACAGCTGTTCCTAGACCACAACCCAGATGAATGTATCATCATCTACACAATGGCAATGGGCATAAGCTGAATTACAGGAGATTCTGTTAAATATAAGAAAATACTTTCTACTGTGAGTGTGGTTCAACACTGAAGCAGAGAGGCTGTGGAGTCTCTGTCCTGGGATATATTCAAAACCCAATGAGCACGCTGCTGTAGCTAACCCTGCTTTGAGCAGGAGCTTGGACTGGACGATCTCCAGAGCTGCTTCCAGCCTCATCAGCTCTGTGATTCTGAGAAATACAACAGCGTTCTGCTTTCTGCTCTGTCCACAGCTTATGTATTATACTGGTTTGGGCTGGGATAGAGTTAATTTTCTTCACAGTAGCTCGTACGGTGCTAGGTTTTGGATTTGTGCTGGAAACAGTGTTGATGACACAGGGATGTTTTAGTTACTGCTGAGCAGTGCTTACACAGCATCAAGGCCTTTTCCGCTTCTCACCCCACCCCACCAGCGAGTAGGCTGGGGTTGCACAAGAATTTGGGAGGGGACACAGCTGGGACGGCTGACCCCAATGACCAAAGAGATATCCCATACCATATGACACCATGCTCAGCATATAAAGCTGGGGGAAGAAGAAGGAAGCGGTGGACGTTCGGAGTGATGGCATTTGTATTTCCTAGTAACTGTTACCAGTGATGAAGCCCTGCTTTCCTGGAGATGGCTAAACATTTGCTTACCAATGGGAAGTAGTGAATTTATTCCTTATTTTGCTTTCCTTGCATGTGCAGCTTTTGCTTTACCTATTAAACTGTCTTTATCTCAGCCCATGAGTTTTCTTACTTTTACCCTTCCGATTCTCTCCCCCATCCCACTGGGGTGGGGAGTGAGCGAGCGGCTGTGTGGAGCTTAGCTGATGGCTGGGGTTAAACCACAACAATAGTCAAGCTAGTACGACTTGATGCTGAATTTATTCCTTTAAAATATTTCCTTACTTTTTCTTTTTTTTTTAGTGTGGAGTGGGTTAACTAACAGGAACTGTGTTTAAACTTTAATGATTTCCCTGAAAAAATGGGTTCAGGGCTTCAGTAGGGGAAGAGTAAATAATTCAGTTGTAGGTTCTCAGACAATCCTGAAATCATATGTTTATATTTAAATAAAAGTCTAATCAAAAGCCCAAGAAACCAATAAGTACTCTTACATTAGTTTCACTTGGCTTTGGTCATGCTTTATTCGGAGAAATCAAAGAGCTATAGGATCTCTTTTCCAAAGCTTCCACATTTTTTGTTGGGGACAGTAATTATGTTCTCACCATGACAGTTAAGATAACGCATGAATACATCAATGCTGCCAAACACTAAATGAAATACACTTGTATTTACTATTGTACCCACATTGAAGGAATAGAGATATGAGTAAAAAGCAGAGTCATGGCATTGCATGACACAGCATCAGCTGGAGGCTGTGCTTTCTTCTCACTCCCAAGTTCTTTGATCTCCCAAGAGAGACTTAGCAAAGTTGCAGATTGCGATGGGAAAACGAACAAACTGTTGATGTGGCTCCCCAAACAGCTGATGTGGCTGCTTTTCCTGCAGAGGTCCAAGATCACTGAGTTTGATGCTCAGATGGTGTCAGTTCAGCTGCTTGCACATCGAGTTTCAGGGACACCACAAGATATTGGGCCCAAAATCTTCCACTTCTGAAAGCACGCATACCCAAGACACTTGGCTCAGATGCACAGGCCTATTGTTTTACAGCTGTGTTATTAAAAATAAATCAGCTGCTGTGTAAGCAATGCTTTTACTTTATAGAATTTTATTAGTAGTTCATTAAAAAACAATGGTTGCTATTTTCTCATCTTGGACTAAAACATCTCATCAATTTATGGTGATTTTGGTGTTCGCCACAAGGAATATCTCATCAGGAGAAGCAGAATTCACAGTTCTGCAATCTTACTTATTCCTGATGAAAGCAGCTTTTCAGAGGATTTGAATGTATCCCAAAAATATTTATTGATGTACTGATGGGACATATTCCTGGCTAGACATCTGCATTAGTGTTTTTACTCTGTGTCTGTTAACTTAGAAGGGAAGAAGTTAGCAAACGGGCTGTGCTCTCTTCTAAAAACAGTGGTGTTGCACAGCTCTGCAAGCCCCTGGAAGAAGACATAAAAGTATGTGCTAAAGGGGACCTTTAAAAGGCAAGACAGTGAAAGTCTTGCAAAACTCCACTGTAAAGCATTTTTTCCTCATTCTAACGTACTGTTTCCTTCATGGTGATGTTCTGGAAGACTACCCATTCAGCTTAGAGGAAATGAACCCCATGAAGTCTGGAGCACCAACTTCATGTTGATAATACAAAACAGGGTAATGTTTGGTTGTAGATTCATCTCACCTAGTTGTAGGCATTTAGAGGAGTGAGTGTTCATGTCAGAAATCTTCCTTTGCTGATGGTTCACAGAGACACGTAGGTCTAGAAGCTGATTTACTCCTTAGATGGGCTCCAACATGTCTCTAAGATAATATTCCTCCCTCTAGTTATCCTTAATCCTGGGGTTCCGGAGTCAAAACTCTATTGTGTCTTTGGACCAAGAGAAACTCTGATTAACTCAGAGTTTTTGAATTTTGAATTGAATTTTGTCAATTTCTCCTTTCCTCAGTTGGACACATAAGGAAGTGACTCTGGTGGTACTGCACCATTTCAGAATAAGGTGTGTTACATTTGTATTTTATCTTATAACGGAAACAAATTTTTGCTACCCAGGAATTATGCACGGTTTACGTTCTTTTGAAATGCAGATTTTAAGATCCCATACACTGGTATATAAACTACTGTGCCAGAGGTTTAATTTTCTTTTTCTTCATAATCTCTATAGAAACAAAGAAATCAGAGATGGAAAAATCCTCTTAGGTTATTTGTCCAACTCCCACTCTCATTTAATGCTAGGTAATTTATTCCCTACTGCACTGTCCACTCTTGCTGTAAATGACTTGTAATAAACCTTTCACCAGTTTATCTGGGAGGCTGTTCCTCATTGCTAGCTCGCAGAGATTACTCCTACTTATACCCATGGACTCTTAAAGAATTTTTCTGTTCCTACCTTTGTTTTTAAAATAGAATGGGTCGAAGCCTTAGATTTCTTTTAAGGTGATATAGTATCTTTTGAAGGCGTGAGTTAAAAATGGCCCCATTTTGTGGGTTTGTTTTTTTTTTTCTTTTTCAACGCTAGCAAAGAGCTACAGGCATTTTCCATTTAGCGCCTCATCATGCCTGTAGGGTTGCTGCAGCCCTACCTCGCTGTGGATGGTCTCATCCACGACTCAGACTTCTCTCCCCAAAAGGCAGATTTCACGGTTCTCCTGCTATTACTGTCTCAAGTCCACAGCACCCCCTATAGCCGCTGCGCTCACCCAGGACATGGAACTGGTTTACTTAAAGGTCATTCTTCCCTTCAGCCATACAAACTTGTAGTGGACCTGCAGGCAGACACATCAAGAATTTCTCATCTGGGAGATGGGACTCTGGTCCCAGCTACCCAAGTTAATTGTATATTTTGTCCTATGACTGTTCACTGTCAAATATGTTAGCAGTTTTGACAGCAGCGTCATGCCTGGGACAACCATGGTCCTCCCTCTTCCAAGTGAACATTCTCATCACAGGTTGGCATGGTGTGAAACCTCCCACTTCCTTTCCCTGGATCTTCTGAATGTTTCATTTGTCTCAAAAGTGACAGTGCTTTTGTGGGAAAGGTGAACATTACCTCTGGAAACATGGGTGACATGGATCTGAATACCCTGAGGACGGCCTGGCTCCACTAGCTGAACATGAGCTACATGTGTATGTATATATACACACGTCTAGAGATTTTGGACTTTAAATCCAATTTTATGTAGGCATTAAACTCAGACTAAAAAGTGATCAGTCTGGGACAGAAAATAAACTTCCGAGGCTCTCCTCTGTATCCCACTGGTGTAAGCTCTGTTAAAATGGCAGCTCTGGTGAGTCCCAGTCTTATATGCCTACTTCTCCCAGTACACCTTGTGCAAATCTAGACTGTGACAACATAGTTAACGGGGCACAAGCTAGAACCATGTCCGCACCAACAGCTATGTGCCATGCCTTTACCTACTGGTCCTGTAAGGCCTTCTTACAGAAGTACTGTGCCAATGATCATAGAATCATAGAATCATTAAGGTTGGAAAAGACCTCTAAGATCATCAAGTTCAACCATCAACCCAACACCACCATGCCCACTAAACCATGTCTCTAAGCGCCTCATCTACACGTCTTTTAAATACTTCCAGGGATGGTCACTCCACCACTTCCCTGGGCAGCCTGTTCCAATGCTTAACCACTCTTTCAGTAAAGAAATTTTTCCTAATGTCCAATCTAAACCTCCCCTGGCACAACTTGAGGCCATTTCCTCTCG
>JAYKAV010002253.1:50782-280928 GCA_035582835.1 Phoebastria nigripes | reverse complement strand
TCGAAGGCTTTACTGAAGTCCAGGTAGACCACATCCACAGCCCTTCCCTCATCCACTAGGCGGGTCACCTGGTCATAGAAGGAGATCAGGTTGGTCAAGCAGGACCTGCCTTTCATGAACCCATGCTGGCTGGGCCTGATCCCCTGGTTGTCCCTCACACGGCTTGCGAGCGCCCCCAAGATGAACCGCTCCATAATCTTCCCCAGCACCAAGGTCAGGCTGACAGGCCTGTAGTTCCCCGGGTCCTCCTTCCGGCCCTTCTTGTAGATGGGCGTCACATTGGCAAGCCTCCAGTCGTCCGGGACCTCCCCCGTTAACCAGCACCGCTGATAAATGATGGAGAGTGGCTTGGCAAGCTCCTCCGCCAGCTCCCTCAGCACTCTCATGTGGATCCCATCCGGCCCCATGGACTTGTGAGCATCCAGGTGGCGTAGCAGGTCGTTCACCACTTCCTCCTGGATTATGGGGGGTTTATCCYGCTCRCCGTSCCYGTCTTCCAGCTCAGGGGGCTGAATACCCTGAGGGTGGCTGGTCTGACTATTGAAGACTGAGGCGAAGAAGGCATTAAGTATCTCAGCCTTTATGAATATGATGATGTTCATATTCATGAACATATGAATATGAATATGAATATGAATATGATGATGTTCATATTGCAGCCAAAAGTCAATCAGCCGCACAGGTCCTTGCCTATGTTGTGTAAAATCTCATATATGATGACAAGATCTTTTAAGTAGGAGCAGATTTGTCTGAAGCTGGCCTTGTTGAAGCATAAGAAGACACATGGTTGGTACAATGGTCACAGCCATACGTGTATCATCTGCTCCATCTACACTATAGGCGGGGGTGTGCTTAACCCAGACTATAGTATTAAGCTTTCTCCTCTGTGATGCTTTTGAAGGAGCTTATCTAAAGCTGCTGTCTCTGTGGGACTGTATCCAACCAGTCTGAGCACTGGTCTACTTTGGGTGGAAAGCAGCCTTTCACAAAGGATACCTGTAGCCCCTGATGTCTGACTCAGCATTATTGCATTCCTGCAGTTGGGTGCTTGAAAGTCAGGCATAGCAGTGTTAAGAGTCACTACACCCAAGTGTCCTTTCAGTCTGGCCCTGAGTGTTGTGTGTTGTGACCAAGGAAATGTGTAGCAGAACAAGAATGAGGTTCCACTCCACAGCATTACAAACTGCTGTCGTAAGCACTGGAGCATTCTTCTTCCTTATACCAGAACTATGTATAAAAGTCAAGAAGTGCCTGACCACTTACTCATTCCCTTGGTACTGATTCCACATTCATCCTGAAGCAAAGGCAGCCTCTTTCATATTTTGATATATAGAGTTTAAATGTCCTCAGAATGGAGAAACTGAGCATCGAATTGTAATGCCTGGTTGACATCTGGTTTCCCTAACACTTGGTGCTAGAATGGTTAAGTTAAAAACAAATCATGTTTACAGTGAACTGAGTGGCACTCACACTCCAGCTCACAGCAATCTCTCCTGGTATTTTGAATTTATTACATGAAATTAAAATAATTTTCGTCCAATAGAGGCTAAAGCAATTACAACACTCTTGTTTAATGTTTAATTTACTGCAGGAGCTTTCCAGAGGCCTATCTCTAAGTTTGTTTTTTCTAACGAAGAGTTTGGATTCCTTGCCATTATCATAATTTTAGATTGGAGTCAGGGATAAAATGCTGGACAGCTCATCAAATGATTTGTTCCAAAAATAATGCCTGTATCTCTGATGAGTATAATAAAGCCTGTGTGCGTAATTACAAAACGTGTAATATGTTTTCCTCCACCTCTTGCTTTGGCTATGTATTATCATAACCTCTGTCAGCCTATTCACAGCAAACAAATCCTACCACTGAAATCTTGAAATTAAAGTTGTTACTCTTTTTTTACAGGGGTGGATTAAATGGAAATATCAGTGTTTCACCATCCTGCCTCAGATAAAACCTAACCTTTCTTCAGATAAAAAAGGATGGATTTTGAGGGGTACAGCACAGAAGGAATTAATTCCTTGATTTTTTTTTTCCTCATTTACTTATCTTCAGGCCAAACAGAATATGGAAAACATGATGTTGACTGTGAGTAGTTGATTGCATAGCAACTGTAAGCAGAGTTTTTATTATATAGAGAGGCAAAGGGTTACACTCAGAAAATGTATCAGATTAAAACCAACACTACAGTTTTTCAAATGTTCCTAGGGTGTCAAAATACATTGGCTTCTGGTGTCCAACCTGATATGCCCTTAGAATGACCTGATTTTCTGAAAATAAAATCTCTGTCATATCACTAGTCACTTTTGAAACTTTGGAACAAATAGTTAAGGTATTTTGGCTTGATATCAAAATGTGCAGTTCTCATGGAAAGTATTACATGCTCTGGCGTTACATGGTGGGTGTGTTAAGTTTTCCATCTGATCCAGCAGGAGCCTTGCCTTTTTAAAAGTTTATGCTCTCAGCTCAAGGGACTTTATGTCATGGAAAACTTTAGTGATGGAATGAATGAAGTATTTTATCCTAATATGGCTTTAATTTTCATGTCTTGCCATCTTCTGGGCCTTCGCGACATTTTCTGCAACAAGTGTTCAGAAGTTGCACAGGAGCTTGAATATGCAAACACATCTCCCAACTTCGTGTCCTTTTGCACCTCATTTCCTGGTTCTGTTTCTCATAGTTATATACCAGCCTGGGAAGAGGGACAGAACTGGTTCCTTAGAAGGCCCTACATAAAGAAAAAGAACAAGGTTCCCAGCATAACTGAGCTGGGTGTAGGGTCCATTGCTAAACACAGACACCTCGCATGGCTTGGGCAGGGCGATTCTTGAAGTCCAAATCAAGATACACTATTCTTCTGAGCACCTCTGAATGGGATGCAGACATCACTACTGAGTTCAGCTTGAGTGGGAAGATAAGACAGAGAGGAGACAAAGTGATAAGACAATAACAATATCATCCATTGCATAGGAAATTGCAATGGATTTTTCAGAGCTTAAAGTTTGGCTTAGTGGTGATTAAAGTGTTTTTTTAAAGAATTATTTTATGAGTGCTTTATGGGGCTAGAGGTAGAGCTGCTCTCTTGTTTTGTAATCAGCATCCATGTCACCAAGAGACAACTCACAACAGCATATGTAATGCAATTCTATTCCATGGTTTATATGTGGTGAAAAATTCACCTGTTGAATTCCAAGTGCTGAACTGTCTGAAGTGGGTGAATTTTGATACTGAATGGAAATGGATGCTGACTGACATTTTGCAGCACTTGCATTTTGAATTGCTCAGTGCTTTCAAAAACTCCTTGTTTTTATTCCAATTATGACTGCCATCAAGAAGCTTAGAAATTCCACTGCATGTTTTATAGAAGCTAAAAATTCCTTACTGCCTTGAGAGTTCTTAGAGGAAAATGGGTACACTTCTTGTTTAATCTAAACAAACGTGTGAAATCAATTCTGACCACATCAGAAATTTGTTTGGAGAAATCCCTGTGATGGAGCTTGGCTAACATCTTGTTTCTTTTTTGGCATCTTCTTGTTCATCTTCTACAGATATTGCAGTTCCTATAACACAAGGGGTGTTTTATGGGGAAACTATGTGATGCAACATGCCTGGTGCCTCCACATATGGTAGATTTTTTTTCCAGAGGACAAGCTCAGTCTTCAAGCATGAGAAACTCTTTGTGAAAGATGCCAGAAATCCTCTCTGACCAACACTTTTTTATATTTTATGAATCTCATTAGTCTTTGTTTAGCCATCCACTTATGCATTAACATATGGTATCAATAAATACTACAAGTGTTCACAGTTCATGCCATCCTGTGAAGCACACACAATGGGATGTAAATTACTCTGAGATAAAACTGCAGGAATTATCTTTATAGGCAACCAGAATCATCATCATTTGGCCAACTGCTGACAGTTTTCAACTCTAAATGAGTTTTGGCTGGGTTCAGTGCTATTCAGTTGGGGACAAGGCCATGTATCCAAGCACATAGCTTTTTGGTTTGGCTTGCAGCAGCTAAAGGCACTTTAGCCCTAGTCAGCCTGCTACTATTTCATGGCTGTATAAGATTCTGCCTAAAAGTAAGCTGTTAATTTTTATTTTCATATAAAACATTTAAATCACAGTGCTGGAGCACTGTTTCATCTCAGGACGCTGCTGATGTGACATGTGAATGTTACCTCACTAATCCAGTTCTTAGCTAGGTTGGTACTGTCAGAAAGACAGCCCTGATCTAGCGAGGCTTTTTGGGACTATTGGAGATGGGCAGATGATCTCTATCCAGCAATAAGGGGAGAAAACAACGGGCTCTTGCTTGGCCTGTGTGGGCTGTTGGTTCTCAGAGAAGCTGAAGACTGAATGAAACTCAAAGTGACAACCGACCATTGTACCATGTCTTTCCCCTGGTTCAACTGTGTAATACAGTAGCAAGACAGCTTGGGGAAGTGGAAATAAATGGCCAGGCTGTGTCTATGCTATTAAACTTTAGGTGATGATTAAATCTTGAATTACTCATACTTGCTCATACTAATGTTACTGAATTCAGCACAGAAACAACAGCCATGGGTACTTTTATCTCAAAATATGGCTGATGGTGGTACTGCCTTTCATATAGTAATTTGGAGCAAACAGATCAATGATGGCAGGAACCTGGATCTCTCCATCAGGTGAATGCCCTATTCAGTATGTTATTGCACAGGACATTTAGACCAACGTGAATGATTTAGGCAACTAATTTTAGGAGAAGCTTTTAGGATATTAGGCCACATTTTACCCGGACCCCTTTATTTCAGAAATGCAAGGAGTCAGACTTCCAGAAATGTTAACTTTCCTCTAGCAAAAGTTTCAGGAATGTTCTTTAGTAGAAGTTGTCTGCTTTCAAAATGAAAATAATCTCTTCAGATGAAAGGTCACTACCTCTTATTTTAAAAGTAGCACTATTCTGCATTCCTGACAGCTGTATGCTTTCTAGATTCCTTTCTTTATCTTTGTTTTTCTGGGGGAGGGAGGGTGTTAAACAAGAATTCATGAAGACCCAAATGATATTTTTCTGCAAGTAACTGATTTACCTCTATTAGCTCTGCTAGCCAGCTCTACTAGAACTCAATCTTTATCACAGATTAATATGTCTTTAGATAAGAAGAGATTATCCTTATCATTCAGATGGGACTAGTGATAAAGGGACCCAGTGCTACACTAAACTTTACGTGTAGGATTTTGCTGTGGTATAAATATAAGGCTCAGCAAATCTATAAGTGTTTTAGAGAGGTGGCCAGAAAAGATTCCAAGTTTCTTATGAAAACTCTCAAGAAAAAAACTTTTTTTATTCATCCCTATTACAAGACAACTTGAACGCTCTTGAGCCAAAAGTGCTTGGAAATTTGCCAAGTATCATATGAACAGATTACAAGATTTTACAAACTGCTGGGGCCTAGTCAAAGCTGTGTAAATGAGCTGCAATAAAGTGACCAAAGGCTTTAGCATCCTAGCATGCAGCTTTTCTTTGCCTAGTTCCATCTCTTGGACATGTTTACTGGGGATGTTCATATTACTTTGGCCAAAATCATCAAATCTGTTAAGGTGATGCCGTACAGGTTCAAAAGGTGCTTTAGGCACTGCAAGTTTCAGGACTTCAGTGCTTAACAAGTGGAACTCATATTCTTGTGTCATGTGCAGTGAATGAAGAGATATAGGCTCCCAGGAATGGGATTTACAAGAAGCAAGGGGCTAAAGGGGTATACCTTTGCCAGTTGGTAGGAAATGCTGTGGAAATACCTCTGTCTTAAATTTGGTCTGCCTGCCTGAAGCAGGGATGAAGGAGTCAGAAATACTCTTCTGGCCTTTGTGTATAATTCATGTAATTTAGGAGGAGTATAATGCTGCAGCTTAGTGGGCACAGGAAAGGAGAAAATAGATTTTTGATCCTTCTTCCTGGGCTGTTTATGTTTTGGTGGGTTTTTTTGTTGTTTTTGTTTTATTAAAGAGTCATAGAAAAATAGAAATAGAGGCACCTTAAGGAAAAAGCTCATATCACTCTGACCTCTCTGACCAGAATGATAAAAAATCAGATTCATCCCTGCCTTCAAGTTGTGTCTTATATCCTTGTTTTAGCCTAGATTGGGAGCATGCTTCTGAATACTTTGGTTCACAGTACAGATCAGTCTTGGAGACCACAGCCTGGATCCCGTTAACTGAAATGAAATAAAAGGTAGTTCTTTAGGAGCATGGCAGATGCTCTTTAGGAGCATAGCATAGTAAACCCCTGGACTTCAGGAGAACAGATTTTGGCCTGTTCAGGGCACCTGCTTAGAAGAATCTCATGGGAGACAGCCCTGGAGAAAGCAGATGTCCAGGAGAGCTGTTTGATTTTCAAGGATCAACTCCTCCAAGCTCAAGGAAGGTCCATCTGGCTGTGCAGGAAGTCAAGCAAAGGTGGCAGGAGGCCAGCATAGATGAACAAGGAACTCATGACAAAGCTCAAACATAAAAAGAAAGCATACAGGAGGTGGAAGCAGAGACACAACACCTCAGAGGAATACAAAGACACTGGCTAGCATGGAGGGATGTGATCAGAAAAGCCAAAGCCCACCTGGAGTTCAGTCTGGTGAGAGACATGAAGAACAATAAGAAAGGCAGGTACATCAACAGCAAAAGAAAGACTAGGGAAAATGTGGGCATGCTGCTGAACATGGCAGGGGACCTGGTGACGAAGGACACAGAAAAGGCTGAGCTGCTCAATGTCTTGTCTGCCTTGGTCTTTACTGGTAAGACTGTCCTTCAGGAATCCCAGGCCCCTGACACGAGTGAGAAAGTCTGCAGCAAGGAAGACACCCTCAGTGGAGGAGGATCAGCTTAAGGAACATGTATAGAAATTGGACATACATCAGTCTGTGGGACCCGATGGGATGCACCCAGCAGTGCTGAGGGAGCTGGTCAATGTCATTGCAAAGCCACTCTCAGTTATCTTTGAAATCAAAAGTCACTCCTACCTTCAACAAGGGCAAGAAGGAGGATCCAGGGAACTACAGGCTGGTCAGCCTCACCTTGATCCCTGGGAAAGTGATGGAGCAATTAATCCTATAAATCATTTCCAAAGATATGAAGGACAAGAAAGTGATTGGGAGTAGTCCGCATGGCTTTATGAAGGGGAAATCATGCTTTACCAGGCTGATTGCTTTCTACAATGAGATGACCAGCTTAGTGAACATTGACAGAGCAGTGGATGTTATTTATCTTGGTTTTAGCAAGGCTTTTGACACTGTTCTCCACAACATCCTCATAGACAAAGTGAAAAAGTGCAGATTAGATAAGTGAACAGTGAGGTGGATGGAAAACTGGCCAAGTGGCCAGACACAGAAGGTTGTGGTCAATAATGCAAAGTCCAGCTGGAGGCCAATCACTACTGGTGTATTCCAGGGGTTGATACTGGGGACAGTATTCTTTAACATCTTTATTCATGGATGATGTGGCAAAGTCTTCCTCAGCAAGTTTGCTGATGTTACAAAGCTGGCGGCTGATACACCAAAGGGTTGTGCTGCCATTCAGAGGGTCCTGGGCAGGATAGAGAAATGAGCAGAAAAAAAGCAAAGGAGGCAATTCAAAATGAGCAAAATGACAGAACACCCAACTCTCTCTTACTATAAGATTACGGTCTGGTGTGCAGACCTGCAGAAAACAGCTAGTGGCTTTCCATGATCTCTAGGTTCCCTCAGGCAGAGAAAGTGACTCCACAGAGCCATAGTGACCTTGTCATGTGACAGCAAATGAAGGAGAAAGAGCCCTTCCCTTCCTACTGCTTTCCCTTCCCCTGAAAAAAGAGACCTTTGGAAAGTCCAGGAGGAGCAGTATAAATCCAGGTTGCTCGCAGCACAGGATAATGACCTGCTGCTCTTCCCTCAAAGTTGGCTATAATTTGTATGTGAACTTTTCCTTCAGCAATAATTCTCTTTGTCCTTCTGGGAAGAAAATACTCAACAATGAGCTCTGCTGTTCCACAGTTTAGGGTCACTTCAAAAACAAGGGCAATTATTGATGAAGTTGCTCAACGGCTGATGGAGTTGTGGTATACACACCCACCTCTCCTCTGGAGTCTTTTGTCATTTCTCAGTGAACCTTCCCCTGGCAATAGAGGAATCAGTCTTTGCGGGCAACCTTACTGCTCAGGATATGATGTTCCACATTAGTTGAAATCACCTCCATTTTATATTTTTATTTGTGTGTACCATAAAGTGTATTGTAAAGCCATTATAAGTTAGGTTTGTCTGCATGGCTGGGGTTGGGAGGGAAGAGCCTTTTTCTTTCTCTGAAACTATGTACCTCTGAGACCATGGCCCAGGCCCTGGCACTTAGCAGGTTTAGAGCAATAAGGAAGCAAGATACTTGTGTAGTTGAGGGGGGCTGATGGTAGAAGTCTTGCGAGACTGACAGTTTTATTGCTGGTTATTGAGTGTAACGGTAGTGGCAAATGATTATTGCTTTCTGTTAAGAGCTTTGATTCTGCTATCAGGCTAACAGCCATCAGAGGCTGAAAGAGCATCTTGGCCCAGCTAAGTGGTCAGTAGGACATAAGTAATACCATGTGATAGATTTGAAAAAGCCATCAAAACTGCAGGTCAAAGGCAAACGGTTAGGAACCAAAAAGGCAGGCAGAGTTTAGGCTTTTCACACAAGGCCCTATTATCCTTAAGAAGAAAGGGAAAAAAAAGAATATTTACAGAGGGGGCTGGAGATCATATTACAAGGATATTGCAATCCACTCAGATCTATTGAGTTAGTATTAGAGTCCATGAGAGAAGAGTAAGAAGGACAGAGAGATTCAAGCATCTAATATAGCAATATAGTAAGTGATAAGTCACTATTGAAAAGTTAGAAGGGATGGATCACCCTGTGGAGGTCAGGCGCACTCTCTCTCTCTCTCGACTGTGGAGGGAACAAAGTATGAGTGGGTTCCTGCCTTTGGAATCTCAGTTCAGTAAGTAAAATTCAGAAAAAGCTGTTTCAGGCATCCACTCATTTCCAGGCAATGAAGGAGATGACAAACAGAATCRGCACAAACAGTGCAACACGAGAGTTTTGCACTTACCTTATGAAGATGTATTGATATATCACTTATCCTGCCTTAGGGTAGAGGGGTAGATAAAAAAAGGCACCTTCCTGGCTCACAAACCGAAGTCTACATGGTTCAAGGTCTCTTGGAGGCCACAGTGTTCTCACAGGTCTAGGCTACAGGTGAAAGGTATTGCTGGGGTAGCTGTAGTGCCAGGACAGATATAGTTTAAAAGTAGTTATTCGTGAGGAGAAGTACTTTACTTGTATAATTTATACCATATGCCCAAGTGCCTTGGCTCTGACTGTGCCAAAAACAGATACCTAAGGAACAATATAAGAACTGGGGCTACATATACTTTTATTTTCTCATGGTACTTTCCCAGCCTCTGACAATTTGAGGCTCAGGGACTTTCTGAGCCTGACATCATATTTAATATTGTTCAATAGATCTTTGTCCTATGAATTGGTGTAATTACTTTTTGGATCCATGCAAACTTTTAGCACCCATAGCATCCTGTTTCAAATCTACAACTGGCTAGTTTGATTTGAGGTTGTCTAGCTCATGTGTTAGAATGAAAGGCAAATAGCTGTTCTCTATTGATTCATTCCTCAAAAGAGAAAAGCCATGGATATTTTTTAAGGATTTCTATTCAGAAAAAGGTAATATTGGCATGATAGTCTTATTAGATTTTTGACCTTTGAGATTATCCAGTGTATCCCCAAACCAGAGAAGTTAGATTTGAGTCATTATGGTACCTAACGTGCCTTCAGTATATTATGAAAAATTTCATTTTAGATTTTTCAAGGACTTAAAAGGCAACTTAAATTTAATTTTATACATTGTGTTTCTGAAAACTTTCCTGCTTACCTTTTCTATCCAGGTCACACAGAGGACAGGAAAATGGTTAAACTGCATACACCAGTTACAAAAGGGTACATTTTATATGATCAACGAGTAAGAAGATATTTAGTAAAATTTGCTACAGCTGGTACTACGAAAAACATTTTATTAATCTTTTTATTATGACCAATGTCATTTTGCTATAAAGTTGTGGGTTTTGTGTGTAAGTCATAGAAAGCTTTGATGTGTTTGGGGTCTTATTGTCGTACAGTATGAATTTAAGAAAGAGTGGTTGCATTTCAGTGATAATGAAGCCAGTTCATATATGAAAGTGGTTGCTACTCCAATCATATTTTGACTGACATATTCCCTTAAATCACTTCCAGATACAGAGATCTTTCTGAAATGAAATAGCTTAACATCATGATCAGATTTATTACACTTCACTGATTCTGGACCGGATCCTAAACCAGGATGACGTTGCCTGGGATCAGGCACTTGGAGGGCCTAGCTTTCTTTCATTTAGTTTAGAAAATAGATACAGTGGAGAAAGAGAAGAAAACTCCTCTGAGGTAAAATGTAAGGACACTAAGTAACGGAAATTGTATATGCAAACAAATTTATGATGATAGGTTCCTAAAAAAATAATGTCAAACACAGACACTAAACTAAGTTTTAATGTAGCTTTGTGGCCTTGGTTTCTAAACTTTATCTTTCATCTTATTGTCAAGCAGAATACACTGTTGTAAACCATTACCACGGAAAGCACTTCAGATTTAAAGTGTTGCAAGCACAACTTAATTTGAGACACTTGCATGCTCATGAAAAACATCCATACTTGTCCCTGGCTTCACGAAAAAGAGATTATTTTTCCAAAGGTCTATATTTAGGTTTTGAATAAAAGCCATTACTCTCCATAGTGAATATTTTGTGTAACACAGAGTAAAAATTATCCTAACTTTGAATGAATAAAAATGATGACGTTTTTGTGATTGCTGTGCATTGTCTGCTCTTGCCCCTTTCCCTAACATTTTAGGCTATTAATGGCAGAGTAAGGGTCCAAATTCCTACCCGATGCAACTGCAAAGCTATAATTGTTCAGTCTGGATGGTAATCTGTCAATGCTAAGAGAGTTTACTTTGGTCGAAGATGCTACTTTGTGTTTTGAGGTCTATTATGCAACTGTTTTGATGTAGTGGATCTGCATTTGTATACATAGCCAATGAAGGGAGACAAATAATGGGTGCCACTTGACTGGATTCCCTTACAGAGGTTCCAGCTGGTTCAGCTGGGCTCTGGGCCTTGTGACGGATGGCGGGATCCCTGCACATCCTTACCTACTCCCATCCACCTGGCAGGTCCAGGTGCCCTCATTGTGCAGCTTGTGGTCAGGCCTGGTACCCACCGTGTGTGGGAGACAAATTAAAATAGCACATTCCCGTCCACTGATGGCAGTTGGCTTAGGGTGAGAAGAGGATGAGAAAGACTTGGATGAAATTACTGCATGAAAGGCATCTTTTTCAGGTTATGCTGAAGCAGTAAAATAAGAAAAATAAAGATTTAACTTCTCTCACTTTACAGAACACTGAAAAGCTGATGTTAGGCAATTAGACAGAGAGATTTATTGGAACTGCAAGACTATAGCAGTACATACAAAACTTCATTTCTTGTCTGTCTTCAGATAAATAAAAACTGGGTTTAGGGTTACAGCAGGCGTGAATGAACAAGATAAGAAAAAGAGGCACCTCTCTTAGCCCTGTAAACTTTAACTCTCATTTGAAACCAAGTTTTTTTGTAAATGCTTGAACTTTTTTTCAGCTACCACAAGCATAACTGCTAAAATATTTCAAGAAAACTGATTTCATTGGCATTTCTTCATGTATGCCAGAAATCAGTTATTATAAATTTATAGCCTCAAAACAAGTAAGCTAGCTGAAATGAACATTAACTACATTTCAACATTTTATCAAGTCTTAACCCTAAATAATTCTAATTTCACTCAGCATCATTTTACTAAAACATAGATTTACTTATTATTGATTTTGCTCACGTGATAAGTGTTTCATATTGGATGAAAGAGTAGGTGTTCGACTGTATGTTCAAACCAGAGAGCTAAAGTGAATAGTGTCCAGGGTCTCTGTCTACAGCTGTGGTTGATAGTTATTTTCATCTCAGAAACAATGTTTCAGTGAGACCTTTAAATCTTCAGATTTCTGTGGTCTCAAAGTTTATGGAGTATTTTTCTGTACAATAAGAATGTAAATGAGGGGGGATAAGAGGGATTAAAGAGAATGCAACTCAAACATTGATGTGGCCAGGACAGATATTGCACAGAGTTAAAAATGTCCTTGGAGATGAATGAGATTATATGGAAATCATATGTGAAATTACAATGAGATTTTCCTGAAAAGTAGCAGAAGTTTTTAATTTCCCTTTTTTTATCTCAATCCCTTGTGGAGAAAAAGAAAAATCGGGAAATAACTTAGCACCATGGACTTCATGTTACTTAGAAACATGGAAAAATACTCCAGTTTCAAATATTACACAACAGTTTTCCTCAGAACAATGATGTATAGCTGCTCTGAAGTTTTGTATAGAAGATAACCTTAGTTTCCACCTGATACTACGCGAATGAAGATCTTTTTTTCATCTTGAATCACTGCTAACATTGCCCAACATACAAAAATTCTAAATGATTTATGCTTGCAAAAGCATAGGTTACTGGGCTCAAGTAAAGTGAGCAGAAGGTGATGATCCATAATGAAATTCTGCAAAGAAAATACTCTTTCTGGAGCTGCTGATTTTGCCTTTATTAACTTTAATATGTTTATTCAAATAAATTCCATTCTACCTTCCAGGCTCTTGACTGGGGGATTTATCCAACAGCCATTATGCAAAACTCCCACTACTAAAATTAATTTAGCTCAGTAGAAGCTGGAAGAGTTAGACATGATCTGAATATACACAGTAAACCATGTTCTTGCAGAAACTCGAGTACAAAAATATCCAATCCTAAATAGCTTTTGTCAGGAGACTGGTACCAGTGTAGTCAGTTCAGAAAAGACCAGTATTTCTCTATGCATTATTAATATATCTCTATTATACCTTTAGCTACCTGGGGAAGTTTCTGCCTGAAATGTTATACATCTAATTTCAGGCATATAAACCTGTACTTTCCTAGAGTTTAGCTCCTAATTTTGGTATGCATAGTAATCTGGATATCTAAACGGTTTCTTGAAAAGCCTTTCCATGCAGCCAGCACAAAAAGGATTGAGTCACTGATCTTCCATGGAATCAGGCATTTTTAGAACATCATTTTGGAGCATCTCTCTCAGGACAGTGCATCTAGAATGTTTTTTAGATTCTCATTGGCAGGTCTTGGTGAACTGTGAATCCATGGACTGTAGCAGCTAATCTTGGTGCTGCACTTAGCTGCACTTTAAAAGTAACATGCCGGTCAGAGGCATGATGCTGCTTGCAGTCGGAAGACTTTCAATACAGTTGACTTCGCTGCTTAGTAACAGATATTGGGGAATGGTTTTGTTTCAGAAAGCCACTTTATCAGAATTTCTAATTTTCAGAAAAAAATTTTTGAAGGTCTAAAGCAATTAAAGAAATTATACTTCCTTTGAATGAGAAAACTTTTCACTTTTTTAGCTCCTCCAGTAATAGGCTTTTTGATTTAATTCTTCTTTTGATATTTAATAGAGATTGACAACGAATGTACCAGAACGTAATTGGTAGGATTTTGTTATATTCTCTCTCTGCTTTTTTTCCCCCTGCCCTCTGTGTTGCATTGTCCTAATGACAGGGCAATAGCAAGCTCTTGGCTTTCTTACCTCAGAAGTGAGTTATATGGTTCTGTGATTTAATGTTTCTCTGCACTGGGAAGGAAGAAAGAAGACGGTCAGGATGTTTTTTTATGTGTACAGGTTTATTGAAGTCTTTAGAAACAAAGCTAGAAAGTAAGCCTTTCTCAGAGCTCTTTCAAGTGCACTCAGACATGCTGAAGACATCAAACCCACTCGATCCAGTTATTTTTATTGACGTAGAAAGTAACACAAGCTAAAACCCTGTTATTCTAGATAGAGGTTTCGTAACAAAGCAACAGGCTCAAACAGGCAGACTCAAATTGCATTTCTAAGTACAATCAAAGTTTCTAACTTGATGAAACTCTTCAGGTAAAATTCCCAAATCCAATGCCCACACATAAACCAGCTTTACTTGGCAAGCAGAACATGATTTTTTTCATAAGTTTACTTATTAGTATGAACATTTTATAACATGTCCTATCTTACACACATGTCTTATCAGTTTTTTATGTCCTATTGGTTATACAGAAGAAAAAGGTTATTGCTAGAAAGTGGCACAGAGATCTGCAAAATAAAAACTATCATTATGAAGAATATGTTTGCTGTACGCAGGCCTCGCAGATAAAGCACTGGTGAGGAGTCATCAAAATTCACTGATGAAGTAACGTGGTAGGGTAACAAGTTCTGGAATAAAAAAAAAGAATAAAAAAATTCCAAGAGCTTCAAATTGCAACCACCTATAAATATAAGAAAAAGATTCATGTTTTTAACATACACATTATTCCCCATGTTGCTGCCAAGATAATTTGTAATTACAGTTCAGTTCGCATAACAAAGTTTATAGTCTGCAATTTGAACTATACTGGGCTTTCCTTGGAATGAGAGAGATTTTACTTGTGTGTCCATGTTGCTTCTCAGTAGCTATCATTTGTTATAATTATCAAGACTCATTAATTGACTAGACTTTCCCAACTCACAGTCATCGTATATTTACATCAATTACAATATAAACTCCTTGCCAAAGGGCTGCATTGTAAAACACTCAGAAGATACATGAAAGCACATGTGGTGTTGTGCAACTTCCTGCATTTTTGTTCCTACCCAAAAGAACTTTACAGGAACACACTTTGTAAGTGATTTTATATTGTCTGGTCCAAGAACTAAGTTCAGAAAGACTTTTAACTAACTGATGGAGTCTCCTATAGTAAGCTCTGCACCAAATGCAGCAGTTGAAGGGGGCCTTGGAGATTGAGAATTCGGAGATTGAGGGACTGTGAGAATTCACTGCTAAAAGAATTTGGAAGGAAGACCACTTTTGCAATGGGTGAGCTTCTGAAAAGCTCGGGTTGCAATTGTGTAAGGGTATAAGATTCACGTTCTTAATGTTCATACCAGTAATCTGTGTTGGCTGTCAAATGGATAGAAGAAGCAAAAGCTGTGCTGATTTTCAGTGGAGGTGCCCCTAAAGGTCTGAAGGTGGTTTTAGAAGGGTGAGCATCCACAACAAGACTATGATAATATGGACCCTTCCTTAATTTAGTCTTGTCCCTTTGTTTCCTTGTAAATCCTCTTCACTTCAAATAATTTCCTGTCATTCTGGATAAAATGTGTTGTGGATGTCAGCACTCACAGATTCATTTGCGTGGGTTTCCTTGCATTTTATATTCGAACCTGGTTTATTGCCTTAAATCTAAATGGACTTGTTGTCCAACCGATGGTGGTTGTAAATCCATGAATCCTTCCTGTAGTTGATATGGTTTGCAGTTGTTTCACATCCCTGCATGTTTTAAGCTGTTTTTCCACTTTCATCACTTGCAATAGATTTTTTACTTATAGCTAAGGTATGCCAGCAGTGTCATTGCTTAATTTGCCTGTACATGGCTCCCTGTGTGTAACTCATGTCATTCCAGCTCATTCAGTCCACATTTTTAGCCTTTTTTACCATATTCTCATCTCTCATCTCATCCACGCTCTAACCTTTTTCTCAGCATCCCTCCCAGAAACATGTCCCCTAGCCTGACATATATGTGCCCAGAAGGTGAGGACCACATCTCCTTTCCCCTTCCCAGTAAATCTGTGGCTGGAAATGTCCCTTTCTAGCCCACCCTCCTGCTGTTCTTCTTTCTTACTGCTCTAAGGGCAACTGTCTCTAGGGATCTGCCAGGGAAATGCTTGTGTGGGGACTGAGTAATCCGCTTTAGTCGTGAGCAGTGCTGTCTGTAATGTCTGCATTAATGCCCCTGGTTTTAATGGAGAGAGGGTAGGGACCCCTCACATGAACAGGGCAGGAAAGCTGCTAGCGAATGCATTCAACAAGTAAGAACCTCTTCCAAGACTCAGGCCTTTGCAAAGGACAAGGGCTCACAAGTAAATAACAATTGCTAAAAGGAGGCTAAGGAGGGTTAGGTTGCAAAAATGTAAAAAGAAAAGCTTCAGTTATTCTGCTTTTGTTTAGGCCATCACAAACCTACCATCTCATTTCTAATGCCTAGCTGAATTCTGCCACGTAATTTTCCATTTATCAAGCATCAAACACCTATCTCAGCATCCAGCACTGACCTCAGACTAAATCCTAAGGAAAATTATTAACCAACCTGCAAACTTCCAACCCAGCCCCTCTCCTAGTTTTCTGTAGCCTGCCGGCTCCGAGGGGTATCCAAGCTCTGTGCTGTCTTCCCCTTTGCAGATAAAAGAAATTAGTTCTTTCGTCTAGATTTCATCAAAATATTTCTAGGCACTGAAAGAGAGACCTCATTTTAATTCAGTGTATTCTTTTTTGAATGAAAAAAAGAAAAAAAAGGTGTTTGTGTTTTTCAAAATTTTGCTGAAAATGCTGTTTTTTTTCAAACCTGACTTGAAAAAACCAAAAGTGAGAGGAATGGATTTTGCCTTCTCTCTTTCTTTGTTGACTTTTTTCCCCTTTGTCCTCACACCCCTTATTTGCTTGCACCAAAAAGGGAGTGGGATATTCAAGCAGGTAGCTATTAAAAATGGAGTAAAAAAGGCCAAGCCAAGCCAACCAAGCTGACAGAATTCAAATGAACTCTGCTTTCCTTTCTCAATGGGTTATAGTGCTGCTATATTGTTTTCTTCTGTATTTGGTCTGAGTCCAAGGGCTGATGAGTCTCAGGGTTAGTAGCTTACTTTCATTCTTCTATTTGGCAACTGATTCTCATTCAGACCAAATCCTTTTTGGACAGTAAGATCTGACATGAAGATCAATCTGTTCCATGTCAATACAGAGCGCAGACTATTTCCTTGAGTGGACTGGACAAGAGTTTTGGAAGGAAAATAAACCTCTTTATCTATTCTTTGACCTGCTGGATATGTATACATACATGAATTTCTAAACAAGAGCTTTTCTACCTGCCTCTGGAGAATAAAAAGTGCTCTAATTGGTAGCCAGCAGAGGTTTATAGAGGGCACATTAGATGCTCCACAGTGGAAATAAAGGTATTTATATTTTGTTGAAGCTTGCTGGGTGCTTGTAAGCTTAGCACCAAGAAAACCTAATATTTAGCTGAGATTTTTGCAGAAGCAGCTAGTTCTCCCAGCCATTCTTAGTTGCAATCATAATAATGTGCTTTTAAGAATATACTGGTGATATCCTTAGGTTAAAAAAAACCCAGAAGTACTTCAATGCCTTCTTTCTGTATCCTTTGTAATTTCATGCTCCTCCTCCCTGTCTGAGCCACTGTCACATCATCAGTGAAAGTGTTGTTTAGCCAGTAATACAAGTAAATTACCAAAATAAGCAACAGCACAGTCGTAGATCAGCTGCTGAATGACACAACTGGGAGCTAGACAGATTTCTAGGTACCTGAACCCAAGTGTTTTCCTGAAAGAATTTTAATAATACAGAAGTTTGCCAGTAATGTACATAAGGCCTTATAACAGCCTGAGAGGCTGTCTTGGTTAAGTAGCCATTTAATGCCTTTTCAATCATAGTCCAGGATCAGAAGCAACTTTAAGTTATTACCAACTGGAAACTGGTTATCGACTGCCCGTGGGTCAAATACATTGGTGGTCTTCTGTTCCTAACAGAGAAGAGTTCACATCACATACATATATTCTGGGTTGCACGCGCACGCGCACACCCCCCCACTCCTACCTCTATCAGAGCAGACACTAACCAGCTTCTTCCTGATGGCCTTAGTGGAGAGAGGGATTGAGGTTTATCAGGGAATTCTTGCAAGGAAACAGTAACTGTGAAAACAAGAGTGTTAAAAGAGGAATGTCCCTAGTGCAAAGGAAAGGAAAGAATATATTCTTTGTTCCTGTGTCAGCTGTCTAACTTGGTCACTGCTAGCATTTCACTTTCACCCTGAAGAGCAGCTAATTGTTTATGAAATGACCTTGTTATTCCTGCCCTAGTAACCTTGTCTGGAAGGCCACCACATGCATTTATTATTCTCTGAAGGAAAATGTGCTTTCTGACATCTGTTCTGCATTTGTTTTCCTTTAATTTCCTTTAACTTCCATCACCCCCTCCCCAGATTGCTCATCTGTGCTGCTCTGCACAGGGTGGCACGGGCTGTGCTAGTCCTACAACCCTGCCTGTCCTCAACTTTATCTTTACTGTGGTTCTGCTGTCTTGCATTGTAGTCTGGTACAAAAGAACAGAGAAGGGCACTGTGAAATTGCCTTCTCCCTCATCCCCCTCCTGTGACAGACTTTACATCCCCTGAATTATGTATTCCAGTTTAAGATTGTAAGAGTTTATACCGGGAGCGTATGGTGGACAAAGGATCCTTCTCTCCTAATCTGCCCTGGGGATTCATTCTCCTCTTACTCCTAGTGCCAGAGAGTGCAAAAGCACTGGAAAACCACAGTCTCCTTCCCATGTCATTTTTCAGCCAGCAATAATGAGCATCTACAGCATCAGTTCCTGAGGTTCTAAAAGTATAAAAAGGCTTTGCAAGAAGTGTAAGTGACCCAAATGTCCTTCTCAGTAAAAAAGCTTTATTGTTGGCCATGGTCGCTTTCAGCCCTTTCAGATTTCTTGTGATAAGCAATCTAAGAGGATGGCCTGGCTGTTCCCCAAGGAGGCTTTGGGCATCTGTTAACTAAGCGACATTTCTTCAGCAATGCTAGTTAAGTGACTGACACCGTCGCCTGCCCTCTCCTGGCAGTCTGTGCTCCAGCCTTGGCCATGCTCTGCCCTGTGCTAGTGTAAGTGTTCGAATGGTCATGCAGTGAATCGGATTTGGGAGGGTTCTTGGGGCAGGAGGAGGCGGGTGGGAGGAAGGTTTTACAGAAGATCTGGGTCAACAAGTGGTGACACAAACTCTTATGCTGGCATCTGGAAGTAGGCGGTGGGTAAATGGGAACATGCAGCACAGAGCGGCAACAGTTTATACTGGCTTGAGCAGGACTTTCTAGTATTTAAACACAGGCTTAATTTTGGGTTAGCTCAGTGGGCATAAAAGCAAAGCTACAGATTTGAGAGGAAAGGAGAAGATAGATACCTTTATCACTCAATCTTGCTACAAGAGAGAAATCATGGCAGGTAAAACAGTGCAGGAGGATTTACATACATTGCATCTCTCTGTTCCATGAGATTACCCACAGCCTCATGAATCCAGGTTATCTGCATGAGATTGCAGTCACACCTGCAGAAATCTTGACTCTTCACTCTAGCCTTTAAGTCTACCTAACCTCCCAGACATGTTTTTTGGGTTCAGCCTTCCCAAGGTCACTCAAGGTGCATGTCTATGAAACCAAAGGAGAGGTGACCATTTCTCCAACCTAACTCACACCTTGTCCAGTGAGGAGAGCTGTTATGTGCTCTTAAGCTAGTCTGTCTCTGCCTCCAGTTTTTATGAATCCTCATGGGCAGGCTTCAGAGACAAAGACCAAGTTCGCAAGAAATGAGTAGCCTTTCTTCTTTTGCACAGTCAATGAGACGGGTTATAGTAGTAGTCAAGTAGTTTTACTTCAGAGCATGTGCATTCAAAATCTGGTCGACCTCAGGAAATAACACAGGATCTTCCAAATAATTCCCGAATTGTTTCATAATCTCTTATTTAGGAAGGTGCTATACATCTAGCCTTTCATTGGGAGATTTGTAAAAATGCTACTTCACTTTTGTCATGATTTGGGTTGGTACTTCGAGTAGGCTATATAAAATGACAATCTTTTTTCTTTTCTTGTTTATTTTGGCTGAAATCTATTGTTAGTTTCTGTGAAACAGCTATGGGACTTGGCAATGCAGAGGCAATTGATATCCTGAATATCTTAAATGATGTGAGAGAGCACCTGGCTGATTTTATATGTTATTAATGGTGCACTGATAAATACATGGGGACACACAGAGAGAAATATAGCACTCCAGCTTTCCAGACGGGTTCCTTACTGGCAGGATACACAAGATTTCAAAGGAAAAGAAGTTCTCTGCATCCATCGTGAAAGGTGTTTTTGAGACAAATCCTGTGTCTCCCTGAGGTCCCCTCCAGGTTCTTTGGCTTTTTCTTGCTTTGTTTCATTTCATCTTCTGGGCTGTTTACTGCTGCATATGGCATGTGCTCATTTATGTTTGTCAATGCCACGTTTTATTTACTGCATAGCAGCCTGATTTCAGAGGAAACCCGGTTCCTTTTTCTGCTCACTCACTTGATGTAATCAGTGAATGCAGCTTGCATACTGTTTTCCATCTGTCTCAGTCATTTATATAGATTAAAACCAGCAGAGGTCCAAGTAATGGCCTTGTGGGGAGGATTCTCCACAGTGGGGTGGCTTGCTTTACAAGTCCTCAGATTTCACTTTGTTTGTTTGCTTTTTCTAGTCTGTGCATTCACCACTTGCATGTTAATAGATTTGGAGAAGATTCCCCTCCAACATCCCCACAGTCTCATCTGTAACATCAGACAGTGCTGTTTGCTTATTCTCTTCTCAAACTCAGTAATTTGTGTTTCATTAAAAAACATCATCCTTAGTTCTTTTCTTGGCCAGAAATGCTCTTATGGGATTATAATAAATTAATCTCAATGAATTCCTAAAACATATCTACACAGATCTTTAAAGCTATTTTGATGTTATACTGTTTGGAGATAATGAATATTACTGTTAAAATCTCTACACTATAAACACTTTACCTCTTTGAAAGCCTTGCAGCTGTATGATTCTGTTCATTTCAGTAACGATTCCATTACATCAGTGAATACACTGTATCTTTCAGTTGATTTCTTCAAGTTACTGGCATCAAGAGATTATGGGCTATCTTTTCACACATTTGCCTAGCCTTTACTCTTCAAGTGTCTACCCTACCATTTTCTGTTAAATATTATATAAATCTGAAAGAGCAGGGGAATTATTAGTCCAAGTGTTCTCACTGTCACATGAACTACTCCCTCCTCCATCAGCAATTCAATAAGAAGAAACGTCTTTAAGCCAATCTAAATTAAAGCTGAAAATTTGGTCCTGTTGCTAGAGTGGCAAAACTGTGTATGATTTCAGAAGAACTCATGTTTTGTCATAAATGCATGCTACTGTGTCTTAACTCTGCTGCAGGTGCTTAGAAGGAAAAGATACTTAGAAGGGTAGGTATTCAAGTTGAAGACCTGCCTTTGATCTGGTGATCATCCTTCTCTTTGTCACCATTTCCTGTCGATTAAATTGTGTTAGCACTTTCCTCACGTGGAGCTTAAATATAGTTGTGACCCCTAAGGCAGTAAAGCAGCAGTATTAAATGGTTGACAAATACTGGCAAGCTGAGTGGTGCCTGGAACCACAGAGGTGTGAGGAAACAGAAAGATTAGATTTAAGCAAGTTGTATGCTGGTAGGGTTGTATGCGTGTGAGAGACATCAGTTCTTGAAACAGCAGTGAAGATGGGTGTTCCCATTGCAGAGGAGAAATATTTACATCTATAGTTCCTTTTTTGTTTTGCCCAAACAGACAGATACCTTATAATGTGCAGAACAGGGCCTAAAGACGTGTTGCACATACTTGGGGTATAGGGGGGTTAAATAACAAAATGCTAACCCTATCACTGCCACATGAACCAGCTAGGTCTGTCCTCATTTAAGATATGCTCCTAGGCATCTTAGTCCACAGGCAGTAAAATAGGGATTAACACAGGGCATCTTCAGAGCCTTGCTGGCTTTAGTAGAACAGTTTAGGAATTCACTGGTGTGTAAATCTGAGTGCAGCTTCAAGGTTCATCTTTGGGACTAAATATTGTTGTGGCAAAAGCAGATAACTTTTCTCTGTGTAGGAATAGATATATGGATATGTTACCTATGCAATGTATGGAAAAGTATGTCTATAATACACAAGTGAATTAGAGATTTTATGCTGGCTGTTGCCTTAAGAGTCTCCCAAGGATACATGGCTGTTTACCAAAAAAAAAAACCCAACAATTTTTGACCATCAGCAGGCTATCTGGTTTCCAACAGGAGTTACTACAAAATAAAAACTGCTTTTAGCATGTGAAAACTCAAACTGGCAGTATCTGCTCTGAAAAGAATCATAATAATTTATTGCTTTTGGTTAGATCAACTCTTAAGGCACTTCAGTAGATCAAGGAAAGGTCTTTCAGCCAATTATCAAGGAGCTATTCTTTGAAGGCCTGTTACAGTGTCTATAAATCTGTAAATGTGTTTCTTAGTCATTCAGTTAGAGCTGTAATCAGTTATCATACCAGATGAGCTCTGAAGTCAGCAGATCAGTTGCACATTCCCAGGAGGATTTTTTCTGTCTTGTCTTTTCTATTTCTCTGAAAGACATATAAGATTTCACATATTTGAAACATATATTCATCTCAGCAACTGCTGTGTCAAATGAACAAAGCTAGGGAAGATAATGAAGTACAGTTTGGTTGATACTTATCAGTCTGGCTTTTCCATGCCTGAAGTCAGCTCTGTATGGAAGCAAAGACTTGTTCCTCTTCAGTAAAGAGATTTTTTGCCTTTATGGACAATGTGTTATGTCCCAAAAGTTATCAGGAAATGCTGCCGTATCAGTGTGTTTCATTCATTCTCCAGGATAGACTGCACTGAATCTCATACAGAAGAAATAACTTGCAGAGGTTGCATACTGGCATAAAAATAGTAGGGTTTAAATGGAAGCTCCTTTAGCACTTAAGAGATATCACTGAGTGTGTGGATAATTTGTAATAACCTACAAACCTATGTTTCATGTTCTATAACCAAAACATTGCTGAAACTATCAATCCAAGTATGGCACCATTCTATTACTCCAGTCTGGCCTTGTGTATAACTCTGGAGGATAACCTTATAAAGAATCAGATGAAGCAGAGACTACCTAAGAATTGCTAGAACCTCTTCAAAGCATTGAAATAAATGCCTAGACTGTGCAATGTAAGCTTCACAAGATCCAATAATTCAAATAACAAATAAAGCAAATTGCAATACACTCAATAGAATGATGTGGTTGAAATCTTAAGAAATTGCAAATCCTAGTAGCTTAGACACTGGATCCTCTCAAAAACCCACAGTAAGTTTCAGATGACACCAAACTCGGGGAGGCAGCTGACATGCTGGAGGACAGAGCTACTCTTCAGACGCATCTAGAGAGACTGGAGAAATGGGCTGATGGAAACCTCATGAAGTTTATCAAAGACATGAGGGAAGTCCTGCACATGGTATAATATGCAATAATGCAATCTGGGGGAGGAGCTTTGCAGGAAAGGACCTGGGGGTCCTGGTGGTTGACAACTTGAACTTGAGGCAGCAGTGTGCCCCTGCTGCAAAGAAGAGCAACCACATACTGGACTGTACGAGAAAGAATGCAGCCAGCAGGTCAGGATAACGTTCCCTTGTTTGGCACTCGTGAGACCACATCTGTAGTACTGCATCCAGTTTTGGGCTCTCCATTACAAGAATGACATTGACAGACTGGATTGGGTCCCATGGAGGGTCACCAAGAAGGTCATGGAGGCAGAGCACATGATGTATGAGGAGAGGCTGAGAGCTGCACTAGCTTATCCTGGGGGAGAGGCAGCTCAGGGGGATCTTACTGCTGTCTGCAACTACCTAATGGAAGGGTATAGAGAAGATGGAGTTAGTCTCTTCTCAGAGGTAGACAGTGAAAGGATGTGAAGCAAAGGACACAAATTGCAGTGAAGGATGTTCTGACTGCACATAAGGAAAACATTCTTCGTTCTTCACAACAAGGGCAATCAAACACTGGAACAGGGGTCCAGGGACACTGTGGGATCCCCATCCTTGCAGATACTCAGACTGAACTAGACATGGCTCTGAACAATGTGCTCAAAAGCAAGCTCTGATTTGAGCAGAGGATGCTACCAGATGACTTCCAGAGTTTCCTTTGAACCTAAACCATTCTGTGATTTCGTGTTTCTCAGACGGCCTGTGCTGGCCCCTCTTGTAGGAGGGGCCTTCCATTGTTACCTGTGGTTGCAAATTGTGTGTTGGAGGTGGAGTCTTTGAAGGCTTCCCTGGGTTGTTGTCCTACTTTCAGGTACCGACACATCAGTCGGTGTCATTGGGTTCTGTTCAAAAGAAACATTTTTGTTTTGTTTTGTTTTGTTTTGATGCTCCTAGTCAGTCTTTCTTTGAAATTCTACCCTCACAGGCAAAAGACAGAGAGGAGAACTTCATGATCCTGGGGCACAAGACACTCTTACTTCTAATTCAGACTGCTTGTGTGATGCTGGGATAGTTAATGTGACTGAGATTTTCAAGTGATGAGTAATTTTAGACTACTTTTATGGAAAAATAATGATCAGCCCTAATTTTCAGCCTATTGAAGAATTTGAATTCTTTCAGATGTTAAAAGCTGGGCTCCCCAAAATCCCAAACCTTCCAAAAAGTCATTGGCCACTTTGAAAAATCCTTCTTTAATCTCCTCTTGGCTTCTTCTGCATAATAGAAAAGGTGGAGATTTTTTTTTTCTTCTTTTTTTTTTTCCCTTTTTTTTTTCCTTGTGTTGTCCTTTGTGAGCCAGAAAAATCATAGAATTCTACACTAGGTCCCAATTACAAATTTGGACTTCATGAGTAGTGGATCAACTCCAGAGAGGGAATGAGAGTAGTAGAAGAGACAAACCAGCATGGGAAAATCTCTCCTCCTTCCCATTCTCCAGGGACAGGTTCCAAAAACACATGGCTTTTGGCTGTCAGCTTGCTTTTGGCATCTGTACTCCAGCTGAGAGCTTGTTCGGCCTTGCATGCTTTGATGCAGTAACAACACAGCCCAGATTTCTGCTGATTAATCATTCGGTCATTCTGTATCTTAACCAGCTGTGATCATGAGCTATTTTTCCCCACAAAGATTAGAGATGTGACTGTTCATCATCTTCATATTCTTCACTCCCTTTGTACAATGGCTGAAGGGTCTCATCCAAGCAGGTGCTGAGGGTCCACACCCCCACTGAAGGCAAGGAGGGGTGCAGATGCCTGACCCCCCTCAAAATCAAATACTATCCCCCTACCTCTTCAAAGATCATAACAAACAATTGTTTAATTCAGCTCATGAGGAATTATGCTCTGAGTCCAATTTTATCCTAGGAGTGGGAATCCCCATGTCTATATCTTTAATTTCTGCTTTGGTTTTGGCATTTGGGGGCTGCAACCCACTGCCAGCAGATGGAAAATGTCAACCAAATGCACTTCCTTTATGACTCATGCACCCTCTGGAGCGTATCACAAGTAAACCCTCCACAGAAGATTTATGTTAAATAGAGGAAGATTGTGCTGATAAGCTGTTGCAGCTTTTTTGATTTCTTCAGAACCATTTCAGTAACTCTCACTACTTGTTTTAGTCACTGGGGCGGAAGCTGCTGGCAGCGTTACATTAAAACAGAGAAGTTCAAGCTTCCTCCCTGGAAATGACAGTGTGGTCTTCAAGCAATTCCACTTGCAGCCAAATGAATGTTGAATGCATGATGAAGTTTTTCCAATGTAATATCTGATTCACCTGAAATCACCTAATAATGGGTGAACGCTGACATAGGCAGCAGTATTTTCGTAAATGAAAACACCCAATATGTGTCATATCTTTGTTCCTTTATTCAGAACAATGGCCTTTCTTCTTCAGGAATGCACAGGTTAATTTTTTCTCTCCTATTTTGTCCAAAGTGACTGGTCTAGCTCTTGCAAACTGAGTTAATTAAATCATTCTTCTAAAGAGAAACAGAGCCTGTAAGTCTGTAAATAATATAAAAACTACTTAGTACGTCCTGGGTGCAAAGTAGAAAAGCATGTGTGAAAACACTCTGTCCCTCCCAGAGCATCTATAAAGAACTTTGCTTCTAATCATCTGTCATGAGAACAATATTTTCCCCCTGAGAAGAACAGAAACATGCTCTTCACTAAATGTCATTCACTTGGAGTCTTTGTTTAATACTTTGTCTAGTTTTAGTCACAATAACAATCACTTCCATAGGAGTATGTTTTTCTTTCCACTTTTTCACGCTGAGAGAGAGCTCCTTTCTATGCTGAAGGAGCAGTGATATAGGAGGGTAGCTGTAAATGTAATCTAAATTAGCTGAATTAGCTTGATGATATAGTATTGTCATTAAACTGGTAGATAGGTGAGGGAGGGGTGAGCACGGCCTTGAGAGGAGATGCAAGGGAGAAGATCAAGAACTGCAGATTCCACTCTACCTTACACATGGAATTACGCAGGAATTATGCTTTGCAGTAATCAGATGGCATGCCACGAAGATGGCAATTGCTGGCCACCCGTACAAGACCCAGCCTAGGCTGAGGCATCAGCTCTGATGAGCATAACAGCTGAGTGTGTCTCAGAGAGACCACATGACTGGGGGATATTAATACTGCTCATTATTCTAAAACAGAGACATTTCTGTGCTGAGTAGGAAGCCCTCCTTGCCTGCTAAAGCTGGGGTGGGAGGAAGTGCTGGAGGAGACAAATCATGTCGCCTTCCCTAAGAATGTTCAATAAAAAGCTAAATTATGAACCTCGTCTCTTTAATCATTCTTTAGTGATTTGTAAGCAACCCAAACCAATTTGGAAGGCATAGCCATGGCTATAACGGCCTTGGCAAGGGTTTGGAAAGATATTTAGTTCTTTCATCTCCCTGAGAGAAAATAAATCTGCCAGGGACATTAAAGCAACCAACTTTAATTTTTAGTCAATATTCTCATGTTTGCTGGCTGTCATATCAGTGAAACAGCAGGAAAAAAGGACCGTTTTTACATAGCTGTCTTTGGAGAAGCTCCCTCAGAGGGCTCCTAAGAGACCAGAGTCAGCATTTTGGGATTGGACACAAAAAAGGACTATAATAAAGAAGCTGAACAACACGCCTGCCTGGACAGGCTGAGGACAGGAGAGGAGAAGGACAGGCTGTTACTCAGCTCAAGACATCCACAGTTTTTGCCTCCCATGATTTCTTTGCTGTTATTTTTGCAGAAGGGAGGAGGCAGAAAAGTAGCGCGAAGGAAGGCACCTAAAGGAGCCCGCAGAAAGGAAGATTCAGCGAGCAATGTGCACTTCTGTATAGTGATGAATTTGCCTTTAAAAGAGTGCTTGTATTTGCCTGTAATAATATTCAGAAGTGTTTCTTCTATCCATTTGAAACAAGCTGTACATAACTATACATATATAAAACACAGATTCTGCATCTAACTATGCTTGTATTCAGGCACTTGTTACTTACATTTTGTTTTATATGACTTGATCAATTTGTGAGCACTTGTCTGTCTACTTCAGTGTTTATGGCAATGGTGAGAGTGCATATTCTAAATCAGGATTAAAATATCTGGAATTAACTATTCTCTTTGAAAAATAAAGGACTGTTGAAGAAGGCTTTGAATCTACTTTTGACAAAGATCAATGTCATCTCTTACAACGTTTGAACGGTTTTCTACTTAATGAATAGTCTACTTTAGATATATTGATGGCATGTTCCCATTCAGTCTGTCTGGAATGTAGATCAGTAAAACAATATATTATGGATATACATTATTTTTATTGATGAACAGAACATAATTTGCTAGCACAGGGCTAATTCTGGATAATTATTATGGAAACTGGGCCTTCGCAGCTCTCGTGTATGAGCTTACAACTTTTATCTGAGAGATCTGGTGGATGTGCATGCTGTTATATTTAAACAAAGGAACCATTACAGTCTAATATATCAAGGAACTTCAGAGTAACCAGACTAATGACTTGAGCAATCTGCTTGTGCTCACTGCACTTAATAAAAAGAACCTGAGTTTACCATTGCAGTAGTTTCTAGGGATGTACAGCAGCTGCTACTCTAACTGGAATTAGTTAACCATTTGAAGTAATTACAGGTGATTACGGTGTAAGGAGCAGTGAACAAGCCAAACCATCTCACATGCGCTATGTCTCAGCCTGCTCTCTTCCTTCATGCCCAGAGACTAGAGTGCAGGTGGGGATAGAAATGTTTCTTTCATGCTCTTCAGAAGAGCTTTATAATGTTTTACGACTGAGTAATTTTTTCCATGAAAAAGACCAGTTTACTATGATTTCCTCTGACATAAAAAATAATCCAAAAAGTCCCAAACCATTTAGTTTTGATATTTTCAAAATAAAGCCTAGCTTTCTTTACTTCATTCACAAGGTCTCTGTGAGTATCCTTCAGTGCTCTGAGTCCTGCATTCACCGTGCTGATGGTGCCAAGACATTACATTAAGCCAGCAGATGTGGGTTGCTGATCTCTCAGTTACCTTCTGAAAGAGAGGTTGTGGGTTAGGCTGGGGAATAACAAAAATGGCTAGGGACAATAGCATCTGGGTGAAGGCATGTTTGCAAAGGAGAAGACTAGGCTTGTCTTCTTAAGACTGAATAAACCTGGTTCTCTCAGCCCCTTCTAATACATCCTGTGCTCCACTGATGGCCCTGCAATGGCCTTGCTCTAGTTAATGTTAATACCTGTCTTGTGCAGGGGACCCCAAAACTGGACACAGTACTCCAGATTTGATCTCATAAGTTTTTGCATGGAGAAGAATGGCTTTTAGCTGGTGTCGTGGTTTAACCCCAGTTGGCAACCAAGCACCACACAGCCGCTAGTTCACACTCCCCCCCTGGTGGGATGGGAGAGAGAATCGGAAGGGCAAAAGTAAGGAAACTCGTGGGTTGAGATAAGAAGAGTTTAATAATTGAAATAAAATAAAATAATAAAATTAATAATAATAATAATGACAATAATTTGTAATGAAAAGGAAAACAACAAAAAGAGAGAGAGAAACAAAACCCAGGAAAAACAAGTCATGCAACTGCTCACCACCCGCTGACCGATGCCCAGCCAGTCCCCAAGCAGCGATCGCTGTCCCTAGCCAACTCCCCCCGATTTATATACTGAGCATGACGTCATATGGTATGGAATACCCCTTTGGCCAGTTTGGGTCAGCTGTCCTGGCTATGCTCCCTCCCAGCTTCTTGTGCACCTCTTCGCTGGCAGAGCATGGGAAGCTGGAAAGTCCTTGACTTAGTATAAGCACTGCGTAGCAACAACTAAAACATCAGTGTGTTATCACATTATTCTCATGCTAAATCCAAAACACAGCACTATACCAGCTACTAGGAGGAAAATTAACTCTATCCCAGATGAAACCAGGACAGCTGGCCATGGCTCCCACCTGGCCAGCTTGAAGTACAGGCAGGGTGAACTCATGTCTGCCCAAATCCACCTTGCTCTCTTCAGAATACCCCTAAGGGTTTTCCTTCTTCCTCCTCTGCATGGCTGCAGATAGTCCAACCATTATTATGTCTCTGCACAGTGTTGTTTTTTTACCAAAACACAGGAAGTGATGATTCTGCTCTGCTTGGTGACAGTGAGCCTGGGCTGGAGAACTCTTCCAACGTTGGGCATGAAAGGTGTGAGTGCAGCAGGGAGAAGCAAGAATAAAGCAGAGCTTTAAGAAATAAAACTTGTGAGAAGAAAAATGGACAGATTTGAGCTAGTTTGGTTTGCAATAAGGGGAACTGAAGGAGGATGCGTGACAGTTTTGTAATATGTATAAGACTTCTGTAAAATGGACTCTGACTGTTTGCTTTCCATGTCTCTAAGGGGAAGAACAAGAAGTCAGTGGCTGTGATTTGCAGCAGAGAATATTTCTGGAAACATGGTACTGAAAAGAGATGACCATAAAGACAGAAACGCATAGGAATATGTTACTCAGGAAATCTGTAGTTATTTCTTTCCTGGAGATATTTAAGAGCAGTCTAGAGTACTGCTGCTCAGTGGTGCTCCAGAGATCATACATGGACTTTCAGATCCACGCTGGTTTTACCTTTCAATGATTCACTGAAGAAGGGTATCTATCTCAGCATAGAAACATGGAATTGATTTTTTTTCCTAATAGCAAATTATGAAAATGTGCTTTGAAATATATCCTAGGGTATACATGTGCTTTTACTTTATCAGAAACGTCCAACCCTTATGTTTTTTTTCCTAGCCCTGAGGAAAGCATCTGCTATTGTTGTGAAAGAGTGTGGTGGCTTGGAAGAGAGATGGACGATCATCCTCCATTTTAGAGTAGCATTCAGGGATGCAAAGTCCCCCAGTATTTTCAGCTACAGAGTATGACAGACTTAAGTGTATATTTTTTTAATTTCATACTTTAGGTAGAAGAAACAACACAAATCCTCATTGTAATGCTAGATGGGCCTTACAGTTCTCTCCTACTCATTTCATAACATCTTCTCCAGCCATAATTTAAACATCCCATTAGAGAGCAAATAAAGACTCATGAAATGGGAAGAGCACTGTAAAAACAAGCAGAAAATACATAATACTATAAAGGAACAAGATACTTCTATTGGACTCTCATAAGTAATGAAGAAACACAAATTCATTTGACAGAGAAATCTATGAAATTTCCTAGATTACATTGGTCCTTAATGTGGAATTACCATTCACACTCCAGAAAATGTTCATATTTCCATACTGTGGCATTGATATACATTTGACAGAAGTTAATGGAGGTTTTTCTGTTAGTGGTGGAACAAGTCTCCCAGAGAGGATACTATATATTTCCCTTTTGATGGCAATGACCGTTATGTCTAGAATTAAAGGATTTTAGGCATGGTTGTGGTTAGATATATGTTCTCCTCTTTAACATCAGGTAATGCCTGTGATCCTGCAAGCTTTCCCTACAAGAAGCTTGATGTGACTTTAGCAGTTCGGCATTTTGTTCTCTGCTTCTCAGGTTTATTGGTTATTTCTTTTCTGAAAGTATCTAGCTTTTCTGCTTGGCAGGGAAAATCTGCAGAATAAGGACAAAGACTAACCAGTCAGAGACATCTGCCACTATCTACAGATCTAATCAATAGCTCTGGGAGCTGCAGTAGTATCACAGACATGAGTGGGTGCACGGGCAGAAGGTGGGCTCCACGTGCATCACCATTACACCAGCAATGTGGACACTGTGGACATATGTGTAATTTCTGTGCTTACTAGGCCAGCAATGAAATATGAAGTAGATGCTTTCAGACCTTGATAGGATTGGCCTCAAAATACCACGAGGACTGCCCGATCTGGAAGCATACATCTCTAGAATATCAGTAAAATTTTCTGAGTGTTTTATTGGAAATAAGAGGGCTTTAAAGAGGTGCAAGTATTTTACAGATTTGACAGAAGAAGTGAGAGAGAATGTGAAATTTCTAGCAGGTAGCTAGAGCATTTTACTGTCTCTATCCAGTCCATAGTTCTCAGGGATTTGGCAGTGACCTTTAATTGCTACTAACAGCCCATATATATCCAAAGTAAACAGAGCTTAGGAGAAGCACAGGAACTGAACAGAGAGAAGACAATGCAGTAACTGCCAGCATATTCCTAGAAAAGGCAGCATGTTCAGACTCTGAAGAGGCCCAGTTAAAAGTGACTTTTCCATTGTGTTATGAACCATGCAGTTGCCTAGATCCAGGGCAACAAAATAATCTAGCAGAATGGGTACAATTTTATTGAGATTGCGTTCATGAGTATTTACAAAGGCGCCTCTGTTATTTCTTTAGGAACTGAGACCCATGTGGCCTCTGCAGTTAGCTTATTGTAAACTGTACAAGGAATTGTGTTTATTAAAGCAACCTCACAGTCAACAGTTGTCTTAGCAATTCCACAAGGATCCTCCATTTTCATCAATAGTCTGAGCACTTGAAGTGAAGCCAAGCTGATTTTAAGTCTTCTTAGTTCTGCTGATGGTATGTGTGAGTACTATCTCCATTACAGAGAATGAACGGGCCACTCTTTACTCACTGAGTTGAAGAGCCATTTTTACTTACATAGCCTGCTCTGGATGCCAGTTCATGGCATGTGGCTTTCTTCCTCCTCATTCATATGGCCCTCTACCTAGTACTAATGTCCAAATATACCCTCCACTGATGGGTGTCGTGGTTTAACCCCAGCCAGCAACTAAGCACCACACAGCCGCTCGCTCACTCCCCCCAGTGGGATGGGGGAGAGAATCAGAAGGGTAAAAGTGAGAAAACTCGTGGGTTGAGATAAAGACAGTTTAATAGGTAAAGCAAAAGCCACGCATGCAAGCAAAGCAAAGCAAGGAATTCATCCCCTACTTCCCATCGGCAGGCAGGTGTTCAGCCATCTCCAGGAAAGCAGGGCTCCATCACGCGTAAAGGTTACTTGGGAGGACAAACGCCATCACTCCGAACGTCCCCCCCTTCCTTGTTCTTCCCCCAGCTTTATATACTGAGCATGACGTCACATGGTATGGAATACCCCGTTGGCCAGTTGAGTTAGCTGTCCTGACTATGCTCCCTCCCAGCTTCTTGTGCACCTGGCAGAGCTTGGGAAGCTGAAAAGTCCGTGACTAGTAGACTACTTAGCAACAACTAAAAACATCAGTGTGTTATCAACATTATTCTCACACTAAATCCAAAACACAGCACTATACCAACTACTAGGAAAAAAAATTAACTCTATCCCAGCTGAAACCAGGACAATGGGTTAACTAGCCATGTGCTGGCCTCCTTACAAAAGGTGCTGCTTAATGCTTTACAATTTCCTGGATCTGGGATATAGACTACTTCTGTACCCCCGAAGAACTCATTATTCACCATCCATTATTACTGTGGCTTCAAACTTAGAGGTCACACATCTGCTAAGGGAGGACCCTAGATATAGCTGTACATTCTGTTTTTCTTTGAGTACTGAATGAAATTTGCCAGGGCAATCTTTTTTTTTCACAATGAGAGCACCACTGATGAGTACGAACTGTGACAATTATTTTCAGGAGTTCTTACTCCTTGCTTGAAATATCTTCTACGTCTCTTTATAATAATATATAAACACCCAAGCAAATTAAGGAAATATTTATTAACATTTCCACTATGTAGGAGGAAACAAAGACACGAATGGTAAGTTCAAGCAGCATTTGTTGTATGGTAGAACAGGTGGATCTGCTCATCTATATGTAGATGTTTAAGTTAGATGTTCAGTCCAAGCTATTCATCCAGGATCTCACCATACTCACTGGAGGAGATGAGTACTTCCAGGAAGTGAAACATCTTACCCCAAGACAGGTGTTTAAGGCAGGTAGACACAATGTATAATAAACAAACACTTTTACAAGAGATGCCAACTCTATACTTTGCTAGAATATCAGAAAATGTCTCTGTTCCTTGGAGAGACACATTGTCTTGGAGCAGGAGTGAAAGTGTGCCAAATATACCTATTTTAAAGAATGTTGATTGGTAATATTTTCCTGTAAAGAATATATGCCTGAAACTAGTTCACACACAGTCTAGGGATACTATTAATGTGTTAATGTGTTCTTCATCCATTAAAGCTACATTGGGATGGTATAGACAGTAATGGTCTTACGCAAGAGAATCCTTGTTTGTTGAACACGTAGTGTTTTGATACATCCAGCTAGTCTTTTGCACATAGAGTGTGTAACATATGGTGATTTCTGCTCCATGCCAAGTCTTCTCATCTATTAATGATGGTGGCTGACAGGACTTTAAACCCTTCTTATTAGTGATCTAAATACTTTGTGACTGTTCCAAGATTTCTTGTACCTTGAGATCATCCTGCCTGCCACATGACTGTCTGAGGTCTCACTCATGAGTGAAAAACACATCTGAAAATGTTGATCTATTTATCTGGATGACTAGACAGTTCTCGCCATCATGAGATCCCTTCCTATAAAATGACAATATTATCCTTCTTCCTTCCCTGTCATCATATTGCAGGATTTTAATTTAGTGCTTTCTGAGCCTGGTTTTCTGAGCAAAGGAAGTCAATGCTTTCATGAGCCTTGTGTGCCTGTTAGTCACTTCTCACCCCAAAGAACGCTTGGACCTGTTGGGCCACTTCAACCCAGATTGAAAGGTGGGTAGAAGTCTCAAAGGTCTTGATCACCTGCATTTTGTGAGAAAAGATGTCTGGCTAGAGGAGAAAAACACCCAAATAAGAGCTGAATTTGGTTCTAGGAAAGACAAGTTTAAGGTACCAAAGGCCAAATTCTGAGATGCCCTTTAGTAGCTTAGTTATAGGCCATCTCATTGAAGGAGTAGGAAAGGTCACAGTTTCCTTTCTTACATCCTTGCAGTTGATAGTTTCCTGTTTTCCTTTAGCATAGGTCACATTGCCTGTTATTGTTGGCTGTGATCCCTCACTGACTGGCTGATACACACTAAAAGCTGCCTTTTAACCTACAATGCTCAACTACTGATCAATTGTCTGAGCATAAACTTAGACCAACATAACATCACATTACACGAGCTGTGCAGTGTACTTGGCAGCATCAGGGCTAAACTGTCGAGGCAATGTAGACAAAAATCAATTCTAATATCAAATTTGGAGTCAGATGTTTCTCCCTCTGACCCACATCCTAATTTTGTGCTTTTGCATTTGACTCAAAAGATGACACGTTATTTTGGTAGGCTGCCCACAGTATAAGAAACAGAGATGTCTTTAAAGATCTGCCCCTTCTCCCTGAACCTGTTCTGGTTAATGAAAGATTTACCAGAAAACGCCATTTTGAGATAAAAACATTCATAAATGCAGAGGCAATTTATGAATAGCTTCAGGAAGAAATGAAAGGGAGAGGAGAGAACACATCAAGATATATTTTGTAATTTTCAAAATGGAACATTTCAACTTCTCATGATGAAAAGATGTTTTCTTTTATGAAATGACCTCAGTTAATAAAAATGGTAATTTTAAATATCCAGAAAGCAAAGCAGAGCATTTAGTTTTCAGCTAAAAATTTTGGTTTAGAATAATTTTAAAATTCTTATATATCTGTATTTTTCTGCAGAAACCGAGTTAAAAATTTCACTATGCCCATGGCTCTACTATTCTGATGATAGATATTTACTCAAGGTGGAAGCCAATTTAGGAAATCTATACAGACATTTTTTATGAAACAAAAGACAACATGCATGAACAAGACAAGGCATGATGAAATTGTCACATATCCTAGCAAATTGCTCTTTTCAGGGAAAAACTTGCTACAGTAAATGGAAAAGATGAAGTATTTGCGTACATGTTTTTAAATCCCTTGTGCCCCTCAGAATGTAGTGGTTAGCAGTAAGTTAGTGCCAGTGGCCACATTGCATGGCTGACTACAGATGTAAAGTATTTTAATTAATCTGTTACAAGGTAAATAGCTTAGTTATGCATTTAACAATCTGTAGTTGGATTTGTATTTTACTCCATGAGGCATAAGCAACTGAGATGAATACATTGCTTTTGAAGGAAAAAATACGAACTGGGTAGGGGCTGTTGTCACTGAATTAACAAAGGCGAATTTATAACTTCTGCAAGCAGCATATTGAACATACGTGAAGGTGAAGGGAAGAAAATAACTTTTATTGAACTGAGGGTACATATTAATCATGTCAAGTCACATACTGATATATTAAAACCATCTTCTAGCTCTGAAATAATGCATTTTGTCTATGAGAGATTCTACCAATTAATGACTGTATGTGTCATTTTAAAAGCTCTCATTGGAATTAGGTCTAAGCTGTAAAGTGTTGAGCAAAGTTGGGGGTTATTATAAGAGGGTCATGCTTCCTTTGAGCTTACACACGGGGGCAAGCTGTATCCTGCGCTGGGATAGGTGTTCAAAAGGGTCTTAAAGGAAAAGGCTTGGGGGTGGCTGCAGAGCTTGCATACATTGTCTTAGTGCATGAGACTCCGATGTGCTGTGCCACAAGACCATTGCCTGACTGGCATGTTGGGTCCCTTCTACTAGAGAATACTATCATATATATGATAAGAGTTATACTAAACTCTTCTACTAATAAACTAAACAGTGCCAAAGCACGAGCAGTGGCACTGGAACCAGTCCAGGCTGATTATCTGTTAGAAGGGTCCCTGGCAGTAGGGCAGGTTTGGCTTGATCAGGTTTGGCCTGGACCAGTTAGCACTTACCCAGTTCTTGTGGTCAAGAATTAGCAAGAACCAGGGACCATTCCCAACAGATAATGTGTGTGCAATTTACCTATTTTGAAGGACAACAGTTTAATAATATAAAGAAGGACTTTTGTGTATGTGACCTCAATTCTAGAGAACTGTTTCGAAAATATTTGCTTTAACTGCATGGGTGTAGCCAGACTGAAGAGGTCCTTTTCATCAGTAATAAGTGACACAAAATTTGAAGTGTTATAAGAAAAATATCTACAGTGGATCATGGATCATTATTTCTTGTATAAAGTTATCCCAAATAGTCCCCCAGGGAGATTATCTTCTGCACTGAAGCAATATGGATGGTTTTTCCAAACCCCCTCATTTTTTAATATGTTAATGAACTCTTTAATACTGTAATTCTGGTTAACCTCATAATCCACATAAATGTCCACTTCTGCTTTGGTCTTGCCAAACTTTTTGCCTTGATGAAGTCCTGTGGCAATGAGTTCCAGGTTGATCATGAAGGTGGTTGACAGGGCCAAACAACTTAGGAGATACAGGAGGGAAAACATTCGATTGTAATGCTCTTATCCTCCATATCAGAAGGGACTTAGTCTGTTGCCTGCCATTTTTTAGCATTCTTATTTTCTCCTTCTGTTGCTGTCATGCATTTGGCCCTCCCTAGGGACTGAAACAAACCGACCCATGAACATAACTGTTCCCTAAAGTGCATGGTTGTCCTGTCAACCTCATTATTTACCCTGTAATATTGCTTTTCACTTCCCACCAGCTGGCTGTAAGCAACTTAAGATGTCTCCGGGGCAGTAAATAAACAAAGCCAGCTAAGCATGAAAACTCTTCACTTCTCTGAGTCTCAAAAAAAAAAAAAAAGGGTGGGGGGAGGAGGAGAAGAAAGGGAAGAAGAATATTGTTGTAACAGCTGCCAGTAAACAGCTGGGTTTGCAATGTATTATTCCATGCCAGCTCCTAATTTATTTGTTAGCTATTGCTTGGTTTTCCAGCATGTTTCTATATTATCAGTTTTCGGCTTTGTTTTCAGTTTCAAGAGATTTTGATACTGGGTGTCAAAGGAGTCCTAATCCTGGAGGGGGGCTGTCCTGTAGTTGATAGGCACTTTGTCCCTGATGGAAGAGCTTTCATTTGCCTATGGATGTAATGGGTAGGGTGTCATCTCTGCCACTTTTCTGAGGAGCCTTGCAACTCCATCCAGTTCTTTATTGCACATGACTATGCTGAATCTTTTACTATCAGCAGAGCAGGTGGCAGGTTGTGCTCAGTGCCATGGATTGACTTGGGATTCTGCTCATCCTGACACTGAGTGCTGGCTGGGAGAATTGGTTTTTTCCCTGAAATAAACTGACCAAAACCCCAAAACCATTTCTAATTTTTGTTGACATGACTCTGGTTTTCGCAATAAAAAACCAGCTTTGGAATTCTCAGCAAGGAAGATTTTTCAGTTAATAAATTAAAAGTAATTTCATTTTCAACTTTATTTTATGAATGTTAAAAACTGTAAACGAAAATGAAATTTCCTAAAAAAAAATGTTCCTAGGAAAATATCTCCTCCCTTTGACTTTGTCATTTGGAAGACCTGGCTTTGAGAATATTTGAGCATTTCCCTATCATCTCATATAAATCTCTGCTCTCTGGAAGGTAGGTCTCCATGCTGAGCTGGTAAAATGGAGTCCTTCCCTAATTGGGGAGGGGGAGGTTTATCCTTCCCATGCTGAGAAACATGATGTATAGAAGATGTTGCCTTTCTTTGTCGACGCAGCCTGGAGAAAGCCAAGGAGCCAACTTCAGCTGGGAGCCTCAGCCACAGTTTATCTGAGATGGATCTATGACAGTACATATAGTTTGTGTTGGGAATTCAGTTAATATGCTGCCTGAAGTAACTCTCTAGCTGAAAAACTCTGTTAACTTTCAAAGATTTGAACACTTCACCTTCTGAGTAGAGTACAGACTGTTATTAATTATAAAGAAATGGAGGTGCTAAGAATGGAGCGATGGGACCTTTGCTCTGGGTCCCCCTGTGCTCTAATTAGTTGGCATCAGATTCTCTGTGTTTATTTAAGGTTGGGTTTTATTTTTTGTACGTAATTATGTTTAAAATAAGTCACAGAAAGCTGAGCAGAGAGGTTGCTTGCGCTAACATCACATAATAACTGCTGAGTGGCTATCTTGATCTCCTGTGATGACATGAAAGGAAAGCCAAACAAACACCCAGCAGACACGTTGGCTTTGCTTGTGTGAAGAGGAGATAGCAAATCTTAGGGAAACATATTGCTTATTATTATCAATAATGAAGGCAGCCATATTATACATTAAACAGACTTGGTGCTGATACTTAAAAGCAAAGACTCTTAATGAATTCTGCACTGGTGTGTCATTAGCTGTTATTTACTATGGTGACAACTGAATGCTAATGACATGTTTATGGATGGTGCATATGAAGAAAACAAACAACAACCATATCTTTGGTTTTTATGGTACTTGGTGGATAAAAGATGAAGAGACATCAGTTTGTAGCTTCTTACTGTGTATGATGCTTCAAGAGCTGAGTTATTCTTCAGGTTGTAATTTGTGATGATACAGTAAGTGAATTATTTCAGAGATTTCAGATTAAACACTGAGGTTTTTAAAATCCGTTTACATTAAAAATCTCCACATTTTTAGACATGATTGTCCCATTGTAGTTGAAGGCAAAGTATATACTTTTTCCTTCATATATGGAATTTTATTTCCCTGCTGAGCCAGCGGTAACCAGTGTAAATGTATGCAATAAATATAAATGTATCTACAGTTTGAACGTGGTCACTTGCCCCTTTCTACAGACCATCTGTTACAATTTGAAGGCTGTTGCTGTGTCTAAACTCAACCTTCTTTGACTATGATTCTATGATTCTATGATTCTATACTGTTAAAGTCCAAAGGGACCATCCCTAGTAACTGACTGGAGTTTATGGATCCCTTTCTGAAAGTCATACAGCCAACAAAGGAGGTCTGCAAGACAAGTACAGTGTCTGCCAGTCATCCTCATTAATGACAACTTCTAGAAGCCCAGATGCTATGAAGCAATAATGCTATTGCAGACTTCCTATGGTATCTGAGATATCCAGAAGGGATGGTAAGTATGACACAGGACCTAAAGTAGATCCATGGCCTTCTGGACTGGCAGCTGAAAGTCATGCAGGCTGCCCTGAGCATCTCATGTTTAGACAACAGAACCAAGCTCAGATTTCTTGAGATCTCCAATAAATTGTAAAATAGTTTCTCACTGAGATAATTAAGGAGAATAGTCTTGATATGAAGATGACTTGACTTAACTCATTTTTATGTCAGTGCTAGAGATGCACACAAAACTTGGCCTCTAAATGGGTAGTACTGTCAGACTGTGAAATGAGATTATCAAGGCTTTTTTTTTTTTTTTAATTGTCATCTTTAGGTAGCAGAAATAATAGAGGATACAAGGAAAAAAGAGGGAGGGCAAAAGTGACAAAGAGCTGCTGAATGTGAATTTAAATTTGATTACATTTTTAATGCCCCAAATAAAATTGCTGTTGTTAGAGATGTTTAGAAATTCCTTCTTCCAGTGAAGACTTGCTTTTGGTACCTTTAGTGGTATATGATTATATTCTGATCTTACTTTACATGGTTTTTATTCTGTTTTATTTCTATTGGTTTTGTAAAATGTCTTTATACAAGATACAAAGCCCTGTACACTTGAAGGAAAAACCTGGCTTTATTTAAGTCTGTAGAAGTTCATTGATCATTCTTGGACCTGAGACATCATTGATGAATGCTCAGAAAACAGGTGAAATCTATCGTGGTTTTGTTAACATGTAATAATAGCTGTAAAGCAGCACAGCAGTAAAACACCACAGATAAAAATATAAAGGAACCTATGACCTGAGGCCGTGGTCTTCGTATTTGAGTTCCTAAAATTAGTCAGCAAAGGTAGATTCATTTGTTGAAACAAAGAATTCTAGTGAAACCATTTGAGAATCACACAATAATTGGGGTTGGAAGGAACCTTTGGAGATTTGCCCCATCATCCAGGTCATTAATGAAGATGTTAAAGACTATTGGTCCCAGTATCCACCCAGGGGATACACTACTAGTAATGGCCTCCACCCGGACTTTGTGCCACTCATCACAATCCTCTCAGCCTGGAAATTCATCCAGTTTTCAATCCACCTCACTGTCTACTTTTCTAACTTGCACTTCTTTGGTTTGTCTATGAAGAAGTTATGGAAGACAGTGTTGAAATTCTTTCTAAAGCCAAGATAAACAACATCCACTGAGACAGTCATCTCATTGTAGAAGGCTATCAGTTTGGTCAAGTATGATTTCCTTTTTCTGAATCCTTGCTGATTACTCCCAACCACCTTCTTGTCCTTTGTATCTTTGGAAATGGTTTATAGGATTAATTGCTCCATCACTTTCCCAGGGATCAAGGTGAGGCTGACCAGCCTGTAGTTCCCTGGATCCTCCTTCTTGCCCTTGTTGAAGGTAGGAGTGACTTTTGATTTCAAAGATAACTGAGAGTGGCTTTACAATGACATTGACCAGCTCCCTCAGCACTTATGGGTGCATCTCGTTAGGCCCCATAGGCTTGTGTGTGTCCATTTTGCTTGAGTGTTCCCTAACCTGATCCTCATTTATCAAGGGTAAGTCTTTCTTGCCCTGAACTTTTCCACTGATGTCAGGGGCCTGGGATTCCTGAAGGACAGTCTTACCAGTAAAGACCGAGGCAGAAAGGACATTGAGCAGCTCAGCCTTTTCTATGTCCTTTGTCACCAGCTTCCCTGCCTTGTTCAGCAGCGTGCCCACATTTTCCCTAGTCTTTCTTTTGCTGCTGATGTACCTGTAGATGTCCTTCTCATTGCCTTACATGTCCTTCACCAGACTGAACTCCACGTGGGCTTTGGCTTTTCAGATCCCATCCCAGCATGCTCAGACAGTGTCTCTGTGTTCCTCCTGAGTGACCTGATCCTGCTTCCGCCTCCTGTATGCTTCCTTTTTTATGTCTGAGTTTTGTCATGAGCTACTTGTTCATCCGTGCAGGCCTCCTGCCACCTTTGCCCGACTTCCTGCACAGCCAGATGGACCTTTCTTGAGCTTGGAGGAGGTGATCTGTGAAAATCAACCACTCTCCTGGACCATCTCCCATGAGATTCTTCCAAGCAGGTCCCTGAACAGGCCAAACTGTTCTCTCCAGAGTTGTGATCCTTTTTTCTTGCTTTGCTCCTTCATTTTGAGATCCTTAACTCCACCATCACATGGTCACTGTAGCCTAGCCTGGCCCCAGACTTCGCTGTGAAAAGGAACAAACCTACAGTAAGTAAAATACCTTGTTGTGTGATAAGGATACTGACTGGTATTTTTTCATCACAGAAGTAATCTTTGCACTTATGACCATCCCTTTGTCAGCATGTTGCACATGTCAGCATTTTTGAGGCTGTGCTTGGAAAAGGCAAAATATTACACTAAAAGTTGGCTGATGAGGATTTTGTTTAGCCAGAGACAAGATAATGACTAATGTTTCAAACAGATATGAAATATTTTTCTTTCTTCTGCTGAGTAGTTCATCTCAGAAAGTGTTATGTAGCCAGTCAAAGACTCTTAGAAGTCATATAGCAGCCACTGAACCAGAATAGAAATTTAAACAGCATGATTGGTAAACTTTTTCATCATGGAGTAAAATTGCATCTGATACTCACTTAAAAAAATGTGCAAGGCCATCATTCTTTTTTCTTTGTTTTCTACTCAGTGTATAAATAAAATCTGGAAGCGTGGGTTAGGATATCGTTGGTGCCAAAAGGAGAAATGAGTTTAAAAGCAGTCCTTGAGGCTGTTAACATTAATAGTCTGGCTGAAATGTTTGGCCGAGGGTGTCAAAAAGCCCCTAATTGCCGGGAGCTAAAAGAGTCTTCCAAAAGAATGACCATTTTAAACTTGTCATGTCCCTTTTGTTTTGGCCACTGTAGGGGACAAGATAGCAATCTAGGAGGACCTTTGGTATGGTACAATTGGACTATTCTTACACATACACACAAAGTGCTAGCATTAATGTTTGGTGTTGCAAGAAGCACTGTTATAACACACCATCATGTCCTCCAAACACTGGCAGGACCACTAATAACAGGGCAAAAGTTCTCACTAGCACTCCAACAGTGTAGTTCTGAGTAGCGCTATTGTGAAAAAAGAGATTCACTGTAAAATCTTCACTAGGAAATACAGCTCTCCCCTGTAGTGAGAGAACTATGCTTCTCTCCCCTCCTCCCCCTGGAGAAATAGGAAAGAAAACATTGCAAATGATACGTGAGAAGTGCTCCTGGCATGGTCACCAGCTGCGGCTGAAGTGATGAGATATTTTGAAATCCAAATGAATGGTTCATTATAAGGAAAAACTTTGTTCAACTATTATGCAGTGCTGAGGAATCCACACCTCGTTTGCAGGGGAAGAAAATGTTCTACTTCAATTCCTTGAAGAGATGTTACCCACTTCTTGTGGGCAGTGACTTAAGTGTTATAGCTTCCTTCTTGATTCCAGCTATGTAAAAAATGTTGACCATATCAAACATGCTGACTGCTGTATTATGTGGACAAATGTTGTCTGCAAGGAGCAGAACTCTGGAGAACAGTAAAGGATCTCTGTGTCCCCTTCTTCTCTGCTTACCCAAGACTTGTTTATATCTGAATAATCTGTTACTTTATATATATCAAAAAAGTGGCAGGTCTCTTTAGTGTGGACATGCTTGTGGGGAACATGCAGATCCCATAAAATACTTGTTGTCATACCTATGATGACTTTTCCCATGGAGTTTCCTTGGGGTAGTGATTGAGAGTTGGACTGTTCCTTTTCCAGGGCGTGAACTGTCCAGACTAATAGCTGAGTCTTTAACTTAGGTACTTCTGATAGATGACCCGAAGATAGTCACGTCTTCCTGCACTTCGGCCACAACAACCCCATGCAACGCTACAGGCTGGGGGAAGAGTGGCTGGAAAGCTGCCTGGCGGAAAAGGACCTGGGGGTGCTGGTTGGCAGCTGGCTGAATATGAGCCGGCAGTGTGCCCAGGTGGCCAAGAAGGCCAATGGCATCCTGGCCTGTATCAGAAATAGCATGGCCAGCAGGAGTAGGGAAGTGATCGTGCCCCTGTACTCGGCACTGGTGAGGCCGCACCTCGACTACTGTGTTCAGTTTTGGGCCCCTCACTACAAGAAGGACATTGAGGTGCTGGAGTGTGTCCAGAGAAGGGCAACGAAGCTGGTGAAGGGTCTGGAGAGCAAGTCTTACGAGGAGCGGCTGAGGGAACTGGGACTGTTTAGTCTGGAGAAGAGGAGGCTCAGGGGAGACCTTATTGCCCTCTACAACTACCTGAAAGGAGGTTGCAGCGAGGTGGGTGTTGGTCTCTTCTGCCAAGCAACTAGCGATAGGACGAGAGGAAATGGCCTCAAGTTGTTCCAGGGGAGGTTTAGATTGGACATTAGGAAAAATTTCTTTACTGAAAGAGTGGTTAAGCATTGGAACAGGCTGCCCAGGGAAGTGGTGGAGTCATCATCCCTGGAAGTATTTAAAAGACGTGTAGATGAGGCGCTTAGGGACATGGTTTAGTGGGCATGGTGGTGTTGGGTTGATGGTTGGACTTGATGATCTTAGAGGTCTTTTCCAACCTTAATGATTCTATGATTCTATGATTCTATAACCAAAAAGGTTACAGAAGTATAACTTTTTCCCACAAGGAAAGCCAAATATGCAGAACTAGTACACAGCATTGGATCTACATTACAGTTCTGAGTGGCTTAATTATGGATTGGCTTTGTCTCACTTAACATGAACTGTCTAAAGGCTGAACTTTTAAACCAGTAAACCAAATTCCCTCCCCAGTCAGCAGAAGAGCAAACTTTTAGTGTAATTCAACCCACTCTATGACTGGTTTCTGGGACAGGGTTGAGCTTACCTCTAGAGCTGCCTTTCTCTATCCATTGATCATGGGAGGATCTGGAAATGAGATCCATCTAGTCTAACTTAAGTTATCTAAAAGTTAAGCATTAGTATGGGACAAAGCTGATACAATGAGTTATACCTTATTTCTTCTGACAATAGTTAATTTTTCTGGGGTGCAGCTAGGTTGAACGGGAAGCAGGGAAACACAAATGCCAAAAAAAGACTTACTCTTGGAGAAATTGAACCATGCTTTGCCATTGACTGTAGTGGGGTCAAAATTTAACCTCTGATGTGCATATTATGCCATGATCTACATTTGGCCTTTTTCTCCCTGCACACGGTACAAAGGATGTTGAATAAACAACAATTTCATAACAAATATTCAGCCTGGACATTAGCGATACTAGCTGTTATTTGAACTTTCAAATTACTGTGATGCTCTCTGCTGTAACTTTGTTGGGAAACTTTGTGGACAGTCTATGATGAAGTCACCCAGCTGGTTTGGAAAGGTAGCTGGTAAAAGCAGTGCTGCATTACTACTGAATATGCACCTTCTTAACTCTGAGAGACCTTGTGTCATATCTCTACTACACTGAATTATTGATAACCTTCAGACATAAACTTCACATAGACATGCTCTTTTTGATCTCCTCTCATATAATTTCCTGGAGAATATGCCATTAAAAAAAAGTGATAAAAAGTCATGTTTTACCTCTGTCTCCAGGTGAAACTCAGCCCAAAGTTCAGGGGCTCTGTCCACCCTATCAGTCATCCTCTTTTTACCTGTATCCTTTCTCCGGTCACCATACCTCAATTTCTAGTCTCCATGAAGCATCTTCCCTGAATTTGTAAAAATTCTGTCACCTAAATATCTAATGTCTATGTTGTGTCATGTTTAACAATTCAGCCCTTGGAGTTCACTGGGCTGCGTTTCTCACTTTGCAGAGGCTGAAGAAGGTTCTCTTGGTAAACGGAAGTACCCGAAGGAGGCAACTAGTAGTGGAGTTGTCTGAGTTTGAGACATCTTGCTACACCTAGGATGCTGGGGAGGATTTCATATGCCTCCAAACTTTAGAGTTCAACTCCATCTACACAGAGCAGTCTGTGGAGCCCTGCTAAGAAGCTCTTGGATTTTTTCTGTTTGTCTGTAAATTGGCACCAGTTTTCACTCTATAGATATACAAAGATAGCAGTGAAAAGATGGATCTTGCCATTCTGCAGTCAGATCAACTCCATTAGCTACATCTTTCATGGCTATTTAATAAAATAAAATGAAATATGGCTGGATTTTCAGAGGCAAAAGGAATTCACTATTACTGAATGCAGCTATATCCCTTAACTTTGAGAACATATCTGTTTATAATTATGACAGACATTGTTAAATTCATAATTAGTCCATTTTACCCTAAGCAAAAATAAAAGATACAACAATATATGCATTTAAGTGTAGCTGGCTTAAATGAAAATTTTCTCATCTTTGTTCCTTGCTTCTAATGTTTATATCCCCAGGACAGGACAGGTCAAGATGCAATCTGTGGTACTTGCAAAAGTCAATGAATATAAAAGCCTATTATTTTAAGAGGCTCTTTAGGGCTGTAACACTCTTAACAAGCCTCTCAGGGCTAACATTTAACACGTGTGCCCTATAGAAGCCTATAATTTACCACGTGCCATCAATTTCATATAGACCAATATATGGCTGTCAACCAGGTACAGCTCTGCCTGCCCCGTAAGAGTTCAAGTATTTTACTGCAACCCATGACAGCTTAAGTATGCTAAATAGCTGTCTGCTCTCCTGCTTTGTTAAGGTTACACGCTGAGCCCAAAGCTGGTAATGCCTGAAAATGGTTTCTCACAATTTTCACTCTCTCTTTCATTGGACAAACAAAACAATGCTGACACACAGAGCTAGCAGTCCTGCAGCCTGAAAAGAACACATGGCTTTTTTTTATTATTTGGTGCAGTTCAACATAATACTGAAATCTCATCATCTAAATTTCTAACTTTAAAATTTGTTAAGGATACAAAATCTGGGCTCTGTGTTTTTTTGAAAACTTTATTGCATTGCAGAATATTTTCATGATAAGCAGAGAGTAGATGTCTACAGCAGCCCCCGCGTTGCCATGACAAATGAGCAGTAGCACAAGCTTGTTTAGTCTGTGAGAAGAAAATATGCCTGTAAGTGTCCATGCTCTCATTTTTGGCATCCTTAAAGAGGCTGTGCACAAGTTTTGGGGGTGTTTGTGTCTTAAAAATGTTTTGTGTAATAATATTATTCAGCTTCTTCCCTTTCTAGTGATGAATTGGGAATATGTAGAAATTGGCTGAAGTTGTGAGAGGGTGGAAAACCACAACTATCAGGGAAATTGTAGACTTCAAAATAAGCTTTTCTTTGTGTGAATAGCTAAAATATGGAGGTTTTTTTTCATGTAGAGAAAAATAGCTAGCTGAGACATAGACATTTTTCTAGACAAGACAGTGGTAGAGAAAAGAAAGGCTGGTCTTCACCTCTGTAATGTTTTCAAGGGCACTTTGAAATCCTGTTAGTGTTGCATAGATTTTAAATTGCTTCTTATCATCCTCTTGGTGTTTCACAGTCCTCTTATTCAGTTAATTTTTGGGAAACATTCAACATTAGTTTATAGAAAGCACACCCTGATTACTGTTGTATTCACTAGCCATGTATTTATAAAATTGCCTCTGAGCCTTAGTGGTTTCGTTTGGGTATTTAATTATTTGATTTGTTTATTGTATATGATGAATTACTGTTTATTGGTTTAAACTCACCCAGGGTACACTTTATAAAAATGCTGTTTTAATTGCTAAAATACACAGAGATTTGATTTGTTTGAGAAGCTAAGGTGGCTTACACAGTGAGTTGGTAGGTACGGGTGCTGACTTTCCTTTGATGTTCCGTGACTCAGTGGACTCCTAAGGCCACTTCTGAAGCCATTTAGGGAATTACCAGGGGTTTTCTTGCTGGAGTCTACTTGGGCCAAGTAGAACTATAGGTTGGATATGATGAAATCATTTGAATATTTTAATGGCTAAATAGTGCACATTTGGATAGGTTGAGACAAGTTGTAAGTTCCTGTTGAGCCCAACAGATAATTTTGTCAAAGAGGAAATGGTCAAAGAAAACAAATTCTGAGAAAAAGATTCAATGAGATTTTCCACACAAACCTTTTTGATTTTTTATTTTGAAACTGATTTTTACTTTTTAAAGCTCTAAAAAGTAAAAAGAGATATCCAAAATGTGATGAAAATATTAATTCCCTTGTAGGTCAAATAATGTAGGATTACATCTAAAACAGAGCTCTTTTTTTACAAGACACATTAAATTTGTGTTGATAAAACAGACTTTTTCCTATCAATAGTCAGATTTCAAAAATATTTCACATAAAACCAACCCTCTTCTTAATGGTCAGTCTTTGGCTTACATTTCAGAGGGAGCTCTGAAGGTGCCCTTTAAGATATGGATGGCTGCACCAATCTTAGAAGGGCCCATTGCTAACGTTATTGCTGTATTTCATATCCCTAATATGGGATATATTCTACGTTTAATAGTGGAATTTCACCTGATGTACTATGAAGTAGCATGTGTGATGTCATATCACTGTGATCAAAACTGTTTTTAAAAAAAGCAAAAAGGGATTGGACAGAGTAGAAATTAATGGAAAAATAAAACTGCATTTAGCCTACAATAACTGTATATTTTCACTGCATTGGTATTTAGTTAGTATGAAATATGATTCTGTACATAGTACCAAAAGTCTTGACCACAGATGTATTGTTTCATAAATAAAGCTTTGTACATGGGGGGAAATGTATTTTAGTGAAACTGATGTGAAGTTCATATACATAATTTATTTTCCTGACTTGATGTGGAATTTGGATGTTGGATCATTGGGTGTTTTCCAGAAATCACTGGTGGGAACTGAAAGTGGACTGAGGAGACACTAGCAGCTTTACAGTGTTTGATAGAAATGTAAGCTTGTCAGGTCCTGTCATACCGAATGTGGGTCACCTCCTCTCCTGAAACAGCTGTTTTTTCAGAAAATAAAATGTTCTTTGTCCCAGGAAAAGCAGACTGTGTTAATTTTTCTTCAGAGCTGTTCATGTTGTGTTTAGGAAAACTTGATGTACAGCTGCTTACCCTGGAAAACAGGGTGGAGAAGGTCCTACCTATTTTTCTTGTTAAATGAAGATTTCTCAGAATGCTTTCTCTTGAAATGACAGATCTGTGAATAACAGCTGACCATGAAAATGCTGAATCACTACAACAGTGATATTCTTGTACAGTTCTTGTGGCTTCTGTTTCACTTCTTAAGCCATTCATCCCCTCTAAAAATCACAGAGGGAAAAAAACGTAATAGGTGGGAAAACCAAAATCATAGGCCAATTCATATTAGGGATAGAAGTTAAAGGAAAGTGATGTGGTATAACCTTTAATATTGCTTGGAAACTTTCTTCAACACTGCTGTCCTCCTTTGGCCCTGTCCTTTAGAAGAGCTGCAATAAAGCTGAAATGTCAATTCTTCCTCATGACAGCTCAATGGTAGCTAAGTGTTGGCTTTATAGATGGACACAATCAAATATTGTTGACTGCATGAGTTGAATTTGGGTTCTTTATTATAAATGCTTATTTTTAGTTGAGTTTGTTTAGCAGAAAAGGTAAGGAAGTGTTTATCTCAGAATATTGAATGAAATTCCATAACGTACTGGGATATGTTGTAAGACACTTGCTACCTGTACATCTACTTCTGTTCCTTGCTAGAAGGACTAGATGTCTCCTTTCAGGAAGGACATACCAGTGGAATGGTAATAGACCACAAGAACACAGTAACTTCTAGCACCTCACAGTCCTTCATATGGCTTTGAGAGGAGGTATTCTTTAGAAAAGAGCTCCTCTGAAGGCCCTCCAAGATTTAAAGAGCAAAGTACTTTTTCCACTCCAGTGACTGTAGTTCATCAGAATTCCCCAGGGATTTGCCTGGTTTGTATTTCCCTCATACTCAGGAAGAATAAAAAGGAATAAATCACTATGCACTATTATTCATTACAAGTATTTTAACACTGATGAGGTAATCAGGGAGTTAGGCTAAAAACTTTGCACCTTTGAAAATCTTATCATTAGCCTGCCTAGGGAAAAAAGACAGCTATTTAAAAACGACTTTAGACAGCTCATTTTTACAGCAATCTTTTGAAGTCCTTGTAGCGGTCAGTCACACCAACACTACCTTATAGTTATCTTTTAGATTTGCCAGAGTCCTTTAAATATGCACTGGCAATTTGGTTTTTTGCCATTTGTCAGTGAGCAGTGGGTCCTGTGCAATTTCTATGCCAGGGGGAGGCCTCAAACCAGAAGAGAGCAAAGAAGCTGAATCTCAGGTCACAGCGTAGTCCTTGGTGGGGCACCTTGAGTTGGACAAATTAACTGGTCCAGGTACCAGATGCAGCAATGCCATGTAAGCACCATGTCCCACCTCAGGCAACACAGCAGCTACAAAGCAGAGTGCATGAGCCCATCTAGGTATTTAAAAACAAATAAGAGGATATTTAAGTCTGGCAACACAGAACATCTGAATGCAGTTCCTTATACAGAAAAAAACATTGCTGAAATGTTCCTTAGCAAAGAGGTAGAGGACTTGACATGTTTTTGTGACTTATCGGTATTGGTTGCTCTCCTTCAGGGTAGGGACTCTGACCCCCAGTCCTGAATGGGCAGAGGTATTTCCTACCAGCCACCATTAAGCGCCCATTCCTCTCTGTCACATCCACCTCCTCAGGACTTCCTACTAGGTGGGTCAGATTGATCCCAGGTTAGCATCTTAGTTTTCCCGGGTCCCAGTCTCAGAAGCTTACTTTTCTCCAAACACTGTATGAGGAGTCATAGCTCCTAATTTAGGATTGCAAATCCATCAAGCAGCAGGGTGCCATCCAGACCAGTACTGTAACACCACGTTTTGCCAAATAATTCTTCCCCTGAACTCTGCCAGGAAGGCCCAATTCACTTTTGAAATACTAGAAAATGTTATCAGATATAATCAAGAATAAAATATTTGACACGTGCAACTGTTTTAAAGCTGCTAAAAGTTCCCCTGTTATGGGCTGTTCAATCACTGAGCAAAGGAAAAATGTCTTCTCGTGTGATGGAGTCCTGGAGAATGAAACAAAAATCTTCCTATGTTGGGCATCTTCATCCAAAATACCTGGCCTTGACCATGATGGAAGCTGGAATACCAAGTGAGGCTGGCCACAAGCTGTTGTGGCTAGTTAATGCTTCTGGAGTATTAAGGTCATTCGCAAGTAATATGGGTACCGTTTTAGCTCTCAGAGATGAAAAGCAAATTCATTTTGCCTCTGGAATGAAAAACTCCTTTTACAGGCCCTGAACCCACTGTTGACTCTGCTGGGTTCTGCATTTACACAGCTACCATAACAATTTATCTGATATTTTTCAGTCAATCTTGGATTCATGTTTTGAGTGCTGGTTAAATAAAGATAACTCTATCTCGTATTGTGTAAGTGCTGCAGGATTCCTCAGAACAATCGCAACTCAGATTATTTTTATAGTGTGGTTTTTATAGCGATATGCTTTGCCATTCTGCAGGGCTGAGTAAACATCCACTCATGCTAGACAATGTTTTTCTGTTTGTTTATGTCAATTAAAGAGCTTGAATATACAGACAGTGAATCCTACATTACTTCCYTTAAACCAACAGAATATGAAATCAGCTGGGCTTGGTGCCAAGAAGCTGATTTCTGATGATAAACTGAAGTAAAACAAAATCCGCTCCATATGGTGCAATTGTAAACTTTGTGACTATAAACAAAAACATGCTGTGTGACTAAATATTGTGGTACAATAGCAGCCATGAAGCGCTATCCCTCAAGGCATACCCAGTGCCAGCCTACCCACTTTCAAGCATACTCTTGAAGTAAAAGGGAGTTTGAGAGACCAGGTGATGCTTGGTGTGTGTATCGCCAGGGGAAGGATGTGGTGGTTCAGGTTTCTGAGCCCAGGTCATGAGATGGGACGTACCTTGCATCTGGCAATAGCTGCCCCTGCCCCTGGGTTTTCTGCAGGAGAGGATATGAAGGTATCCAAACTCACGTCAGGAGTGAAACTTCCTTTATTTCTATCTGTTGTATAGTTGGCATTGCATGCTTTTATCCTCAGCGGGCATGCAAATGTGGCAAGGCTAGGTGTAATGATTCCTCAGCTTCCTAAAATCCTATATAACTCCTATGTATTATAAATCCTATATAATTCTATACATTTCCCAGGAGAGGGAGCATGAAGGCAGGTTGAGGTGTTCAGCAGACACCAAGACATGCAAACAATCCCCACATGGACTACCATTTGCAGAAAGTCTGGTCCAAGCCAGTGCCTGATCTTGTCTTAGAAAGACAAAAGTAAAGAGAAGGTTGCAGAGACCCCCAGTCTATCCAAGGAAATGGTTTTTGTTCAAACCTCCCAACCAAGGGCTGGCTTATTTCACACTGCTGATAGACCACTGAGCATTGGCTGTTTGAGTACGGCATCTTCCCATTTCACATCACTGCAGAAACCAGTTATCCCCATGGGAAAGGTTTAAATGCTTCACCTGACTTTTGGAAGGATTTGGTAGGAGCACATTCAGGAGACTTTGGCGCAGAAACACAAGGGAGTTCCTCAAGCTTCAATAACTTAGCTGTGTCGTAAATTGGAGTGGATTAAACCACTCTTTTCTGCAGCACGTTCAATGGTCTCTCGAGTTTAGAGTTGTGGAAGAACAACAGGGAAATACTTTGCCACTATGAATTAACAGCAGGCCCTGTAAACAGTCTCACTAACGGAAGGAACGACATGCAACCTTTTCTCTATGTTTGAAAGAAATTGATTGAGGGAAGGAGGCCAAAAAAATATTACCCACAGCTTCAAACTGTAAAAGCGTTTAGAGTTTTTTAAGGACCCCATGCACTCCTCTTGTGCTGTAAAACCAGAACCTTGGGGAAACAGAACATAAGGAACTGGAAAGAAAGAACTGAAGATTTATTGGTGTTTTCAGCATAAGCACTCATCAGTCCCCTTCAGCAGAAAAGGAAATGAGCCTGCTCTTCTCTTTCAGCTAAATGATGGTTTTCTAAAATGCCTCCTTGCCATATAAGTATGGAGTAACACACTTAAGAAAAAGTATATCATATTGCTTACCGTAATATATATAGACAATATTTTTTTTTTTAACTAAAAACAAACAGAAAGTGCCCTACTGTTTGACTTTGACAGGACAACCATGCCTTTGGGTTTAGATCAGAAACTGCTTCAAACTCTATTGTTGCAGGCATGCCTGAAGCATCAGTTAAGGAAAGGACTTCCAATTTTTAATAGAAATTCTCAATAGGGCAGAGATGATTCTTCTTAATTTATTTTGCTTTTGTTTTGATCACTCAAATAGCCATATAATGTTTGGAGGTGGCCCAGGGTAAAGCTGCAGCTGAACAGACTTTGCTATTAGTTTCCAAAATGTAGCAAAACCTCAGTTCTCTTCTGAAAGGGGATGTGTGTGTCAAGTGACTTGTTCGGGGTTAGAGGGAGGCAGCTGAGCTTCCCAGGTCCCCATGAGCCTTGTTTGGCATCTGGTTCTGCTTACTTATCCAACAAGAAGCAAAGGTACTTGGCAGCACTGAATAAGGGAGGAGGAGAAGGTAAACGAATCAGGACAAAGAGAAACTGAAAAATACAAGGAATCTGAAAACTTGAATAACGAGCACAGCAATTTCTAGTAATCATGGGACAGGCACCAAGAGTAAAGTTTCCTTTTAAGAAAGTGCTGTAAAACTCAGGCAGAGTGTACAACACATAAGCAAAGTTCAGACCCAAACATGACATGGAGATGACCGCAGCAGCACTCATGGTTGACTTCCCCTGTGATGGTGGCCAGCAGCCAATCTGCAGTGCTAGGACTACCGCCAGATTTCCCAGAAGCATTTAACACAGTTATTCACAAGGCCATAGGTGGAGTAGAAGCCTCCAGATGGTTAAATGGATACAGAAGGACCTGATGGTGTCTCCTGTCCATCCTTATTGTTAAGGTCTTGCTGACTGTGCCCTCACCAGTCTGTTGTGTTGGGTCTCAGCCCACATACCTATGTGTCCGAGTTGCTCCTGGATCTCAGAAGAGTACAGTTCAGTTTACCTCCCAAGGTAGGTTTTGCCTTCTTGAATATAAGATTGTATGGTCCTGCCATCCTTGGCCCTGAAACCTATTCTATTCCCTAGATTTGCCTGTAACTTAAATTACCACCTTTGAAACTCACTAATAAGGTGTCAGCCTTCCTGATTACAGTACATAATTGGAGCATAAAACGTACATAGACGTCTGCCCTGAGTAGTTTAAGAAAAATAGACAGATCTGAGGGGTGTGTATTTCCCTGAGTTTGTTTCCTCAGCACTCTGAAACCTTCTTTGGTCGGAGTATGGTCCTCCAGCATTGCTTTTCAGCCCCTTGTCACTCTTGGTACGTTCTAACTACCCCTTTCCTTGCTTCAGTCTTTTCCTCCTGCATAAGCAATTTCTGCTCCCTCCAAACCCTGTAATTGTAGGTGGGTAAGAGGAGGGGCTCCTTTCACCTCTGATTACCTTGCTTCCTGTTTCAAGTGTTCTAGAAAGGAGAAACATTAAGGTTAGATACTCTCCACTGCTCTTTGCCTGATTATGCACAACCAGAAGCAACTACATAGCAGTCACCACAATTTCTAGACCGTAAATACAGACCTTCTCCAAACCTCACTGTCTCACTGTTTGCTATGGTCCATTATGTGAAAATCCAGTTCTGTGCTCATGACTCACTGAAACAGTTTTGTTCTTCTACAGCACTGCTGCAAACAAGGCCCACAACATCTGCCAGATCCTATATTAATTCGTTACAATTAGGCTTATTCTGAGCTGACCCTCTGTAAAACTTTATGGCAACAGTTCTGCTTTAAAATTCAATTTGACTTGAAGAGCCCTCACTCTGAAAAAAAGCTCATGAAAAATAATTATCCTTTTTCTTTTTCATTTGCTTGGAAACTTTCATAAAGAGCGTAACAGTTAACTGCTAACACCTGAATCGCAAATGACCCGATCGATCCACTTAGACTGCTATTGCATATTGCAACATGTTCTTTTTCTAGAAAAATAGCAGTACAGTCTTCTGTGTAACACACCGTGCGAGTAGAGAAGCAATTTAGGTCAGTCAATAACTTCCATCTGTTCTGAAGCAGTGAGCATGAAAAGAGTTTCTTTATTCTGGTATAAATTCACGGCAATGCCTCTCCAGTTTTATTTGTGCCAGGGTAATTAGTGTATCCTGCAACTATTGCATGTCCTGTACATACTTCTGAGTGACACCCATACAAAGAGGTGAACTGTTGCCTTGGGATGCTCTAACAATCCTTGTAGGATGTATATTTATTTCTTTTCTGTGGCCTGTCTAAATAATGCTAACAAATTTCCCTCAGCTTTGTGTCACATGAGCTTGTTGAAAAGTATATGCTCCTCTGTTTTATCATACTTTTTGAGTTTACTAGCATATATACTTGAATTACTGTGCCTTCCTGGTAAACATATGCAAATACTTCCTTAAAGCTTTTCCTTATCTTTACGGTCTCTTAGATAATTTCTCATATTTGAGTGAAACTGGTTTTCTCCCTTGTCTATTTAATAACATATACTTTTTGTTTATAAAGTTACTTTCAACCAATGGCTGTAAAATACTTGCCAAAATGGATTAGTATTTTGAAAATCAAGAAATACAGATCCTTAGGCCAAATGTCTGGAGAAGTGCCTACTAATTCAGGGTTCTTAACTTCAATATGAACTATTTTGGATGCCAAACTTGAGACACCAAATATTGTCTGTCTGAGTTTTCATTGGAGTCAATGGCTTCTGCAGGTGTTCATTATCTCCAGAAAAATAAGATTCACTTCACAACAACGAGATGAGGCAATGGGGTGATATTTTTGAAGAATCCTGCACAGTTCAGACCCTCAGATTTAGTTGCCCAGTTCTGCCCTCACAGCCTGGAACAACTGGAAAGGTAACAGGCTGACAGCAGGAGCCGTTGTCCTGCGAGTACTCGGGAATGGGGCTTAGGGATTTCATGTTCCTGGCTCTGTTTCTGCCTGAGAAGCTATACATTTTGGGCATCATAGGTACACCAAAAATGAAGATTTCTGGGCCCTTACCTCTCTTGCAGAGGGACAAGACATTTGACCTCCTCAGAGACTCTAAGCCTCTTGCTATACAACCAACAAGAAGCTGTCCTGAATACCAACAGGGTCAGCATGTATTTGTCTGACCCTAGATGCTGAAGTTTTAGTCTTCATTTAACCATTGGACAGAGCCCCTTTTCCATGTGAGAGTGGTGCATGGTGTTTGGAAGGATCTTAGGACATTGCTTTCATCCTCATCATAATCTTCACTATACTCTCGGCTAAATAAATAAATACCTAAAATGTATTTCTTGTCTTCCCACTTGGTTATTTTATATACACTCTGCTCTAAAAAGTGAAAAGCTGAAAAGTTTGCTCTTTTATGCATAGTAAAGGACTCCTAATAGTTTTGCCTCTGGCAGGATCCTACCAGTTCAGCTCCACTGAAGCTGTGTTTGAAGGAAACTCCTCCCTCCCTGTCGAGTCCATTTGGAAGAGTCCTCAGAAGCTGCAGCCATCGAGGCTAAGCCGTATCAGGTGGCTCCACACATGCTGGAACAATCTAGGATCGGGAAGGAAGAAATGGAACTCACTGTTGTTTTTAGCTTCAACTCCTCTAAGGCTCCATACTCCGTGTTGTACCTCAGAGTCACAGCACAAGAACACAAATTAAGTGAAACAAAAATTTAATTAATTGATTCCAGGAAGTTCATGAGTTTGGGAAAGGACTATGCAAACATACAAGAACAATGAGCTTATATGTTGCCCATACAAACACAATGAGCTAAATCATTATACCAGAGACAGCTAGGGGGACGGGAGCACTGGGAGCCCCAGGCCAAGGCTGTGCTCTGCAGGGCTGTGTCTGGCTCTGGGCTGGCTGCCCTGGGTTGCAGAAGAACAGAGGACTATGGGCTAAGTCATGAACGTATAACTCTGGCCCCAGCAGGCAGCTCCTGCGTCCAGGATTTACCAGGTTGTAATGACAATACAGACATACTCCTTTTGTGTCTGGGAAGCATCTTATCTGGTTTCTTGAGAGAGGACAAAACTACAGAGCTGCCAGAATAATTGCTGCATGCTGCCAGCTATCCTCACATGAAAGCAGTTCTAGGAGAACTGGTTAAAATGGTAGCACTAGAGGTACTTTGAACATCCCTGGTTAAGAAAAGACATTAGCCCCCAAGAAGAGAGCCTGGCAACCTTAAAGTCTTTGTTTCTAGGTGTGAATTGCCGCAGGGTAATTAGTTTGTGGGCTGACCTTGAGTCATGGACCTTGGAAGGGTCGGGATCCAGATGGTCTTGCATAGTCAGAGCAACACAAAGTAGGTAGAGATAGACTCAGAGCTGGGCTTTTTATATGCAAAATATCAAGAGTGTGAAAGAAACTAGGCTCAGTCCTGTTAAACTGTGCAATGTAAGAAGGTGCAAATAAGATGGCAAGGGCCCCAGTTATGGTCGGCTGCACAATGAACACAGGAACTTGTTTACACAGGCCCCATGTTTGCAGGGAGTGTCTTTTGCATATCTGAGTATTTGTCTTCTTTCATGATCATGGTATCATTTTTATATTTGCTACTGCTCTAATCTTAGATTTGGTGTCATTCTATTGTGCCCAGTCTGTAGACAGATTTTGAAATGCGTCCTACAAATGAGTACAAATGCACTTAGCAACAGAGAAAGTCTCAGGATATTGCAAAGTAAAAATTCACAGGTCCAAAATCATGTGCAACATGTAGCTTGTGTTTTCTTGTTGCAGTTATTTTCTGGACAGTATCAAAGTAAACCAGATCAATTTCCCCATCTTTCCCTCACTCCAGTTATCTGTCGTCTTCTTTGATTCCTTGTTAATACATTTTGTTGGCTCCAGTATGACTCAAGGTGTACATTTTGTTCAGTATGTGTATGTGGTCGGGCTGAGATGAAGTTAACTTTCCCCATAGCAGCCCTTATAGTGCTGTGCTTTGTAGCTGTAGCTAGAACAGTGTTGAGAACACACCAGTGTTTTGGCTACTGCTGAGCAGTGCTCCCACAGCATCAAGGCTCTCTCCACCCCCACCCCACTCCCAAAGGCCAGTAGGCTGGGGGTGGGCAAGAGGTGGGAGGGGACACAGCCAGGACAGCTGACCCAAACTGACTAAAGGGATATTCCATACCATATGATGTCATGCTCAGCAAAAAAAGCTAAGAGAAAGGAGGAGGGGAGGGCATTCATTATTAAGGTGTTTGTCTTCCAAGGCAACCGCTATGAGTACTGGGGCTCTAGTTCCCCGGAAGTGGATGGACATTGCCTGCTGACAGGAAATAGAAAATATATCTTTTTCCTTTGCCTTGCTTCTGTGCACGGCCTTTGCTTTTCTTCCTTAAACTGCGTTTATCTTGACCCACGAGTTTTTCATCTTATTTTCTCGCCCTGTCCTGCTGAGGAGGAGGAGTGAGAGAGTGGCTTGGTGGGCTCCTGGCAGCTAGCCAAGGTCAACTCACCACAGTATGATCTGATGGACAAAGACACTGCAATGAAACTAGGGATTTACTTGCAGCTTCCAAGTGATGTTGGACAAGTCACCTATCTTCTCCTGTGCTTCTGTTTCCTCTTTACCTTTTGTCTATCTGTGTATTCAGGTAGACAAAACTGGCATCTTCCCTTTTGCATATGGACAGGGGGCTGTCCAGTGCATCCATAAATGTTATATACTCCCAATTCTACACATCAATAGGTTTTCCTTACTTGTTTATCCCTGGAATAACAGCCCTCAGTTACGGTCAGCCAATGGGTTTTGTAGCTCTTCTTCATTACAATGGACTTATCAACTCATTTCCAGGAGTCAGCTGAGTGCAGCATTTCTGCATGTAACAAGAAGATAAATATTTTAAAATAAAACCACAGATAAATAGTAACAAAGTAATAAAAAAAGATAAAAAAACATAAATGTAAAAAACAGTCAAATTTTGCTAGTCATGTTAAATAGATACCAACTGAGGTTGTTAGTTCAATTTTCTACTAAGAAGCACAGCCAAGGGAAAATGCAAGCCTTGATCTTTCCAACAGCCCTACTGAACTACCCCTGTTCACCTTCAATTGCTAAGGCACAGCTAATTTCTTTTATCTTGGTGCCTGGAAATAGAAATCATACTGTTTGACTGGCAGAAAGGTCTTTATACACGAGTTTTGCTGCATCTATCTCTCTGACACAATAAATATGCTAAAGTAATTGGAATGAAATACAAGATTTATTGACCAGCAAGGACTATTGAAATCTCTGCCTTTGATCTGCCCCATAGGAATAAAGAATTAATATAAATAAGCTACAACCAATAACAGAGCCAAATTTAATAAGAACCCCAACCACTGTGAATGTTCTTCTAAACAAAGAAGCCCTCATTATCCAAAGTCTACACATCCAGGAAGATTAATTTGCTCATCACTGTTATCCTCAGAGATGGATTTAATCTATTTATAAGTTCTCTTAAAAAAAAAAAAAAGCAAAAGAGAAAAGATTTTTCTAATAAAATGTATCAATGAACTTACTTTTTCTGCAATAGCCCTTCCCTGAAGACTGCTAGCCTGGTTTACAATTGTAATCGAGAGACAAAGATGGATATAAGTCTTCAAATGTTACGATTTTATCAGCTTGCTTTGATTTTTGTGCATGAAATCTGATGAGGGAAGCTCTTCTTTGTCGGCCAACACCCTTGTAAGTATCTTGCAGTCTACATCATAAGCAGAATAGGGCTATGTGTTTACTGCTGTTTCCTCTGTTTCTGCCAGTTTTCAGAATTATTGATATCCTCATGTTCCTCTGGGAAAAAGAAGGCAGCAACCTGCCTGGTTGAAATGCTATAATGTACACTCTACACACAATTACCTCCTACAGTTGAATAAAACATGAACTCAGTCTTTTCCCAATACTCACAAAGCATCGTTTGTACTCATAACCTCTTTTGGCACAGTCCAGCTTGCTAACCTGTCCTCTTACATGTCAGGCCAGATGTTAGCTGTCAAAGTAATTATCAGCTGAGTACAGATATTCTTGAAAGGTTTTGACTACCCCATTTATCTCACTGCCAGTTGGTGAGTCCATCTCAAAAACCAGTGAAGAAGCAGGTCCTGATTCAGCAACCGGTGAAGCTAATATAACTTAACTTAAGGATTTAATATCAGCAGTAGTTTTTTTTCACTTCTGTGAGTTAACATTTTAGACTCTGTAGCCCTCCAAGCACTAAGCAGCTTCATGTATCATGACTTGAAAAGGTGTTTAAATCTCAATAACCCCTCAATGTTAGAATGGAAACTGGTAAAGTTGCTTCTGTCCCTGAACATACTGGTATTCTGCTTGGGAGGATATAGGTTCAAATATGGTTGCTGGCCTGTAATGAGGGTTGATCCCACATCCCACTATTTTTCATGTCTGAAAAACTTTATGTGAATTATTCTCGGGCATGGGAGACAATGTCTGTCTGGCTTCCCCAGACCTTTCACTAGACATGATAGTCAATCTTTCTGTGGTTCAGGATGTCTCAGGCTCCATTTAGTTTCATTTTTTTATTGGAAGACTGATGAATAATGTATTCCGTTGAATTCTTTTCCTCAAAGAACGAAAAATATTTAATAGAGAATTCAACATGCACCTACTTGTAAAATCTGGAGATGTATAAAGATTTTGGCAGAGAATAAGAACAGAACGTTAAATTTTTTTTCATGTAAGATTCAGCATGTTTTCCTAGTAATAATACAGTAAAACTGTAGGATGAAATCCAGCAAATAGAAAGTATCTTGAGTGGGTTTCAAAACATGACTTTATATCTGAATATATTACACAGTGGCTACTTATTTGCCATGCTTATGCAATATTGCAAAACGGAAGGGCGAGTACTCACATGAGAGTATATGATATACTGTCTCGTTTGATAGCAGGTTTTCCCACTATTTTCCCAGGAATCTGAGTGATTTGTTACTATAAGGCATTTTTTTCTGGTGGCGAACGCTGCCTCTCGGTAGCAGATTACCAAATCGAGTGTGCAAGAGGACTCATTCCTCCCATTCCTCCGGGGTCACGCAGTGTTCTCAGCAGGGGAAGTACTCGCCGCACGGTTGCGTGAGTGAGGATGTTCTAACGTGGGTGTGAAGTACGTCTAGGAAGCAGGGATTTGAAGGCCGGATCCACCCAGCAGTACAGCCAGTTAAAGAAAATGAATTTCCACCTCAGTTCCCAGTGACGCCCTTGTAGGTTTTTTGTAGGAAACAAATGGAGACCTGAATGATTAGTGCTTCACCCATATCTGAAACTGAAATAATAATGGTAGGAATAGAAATATATTTAATAAGAGAAGCTTGCTGCAGATGTCATTGGAAACATCATTTAAATGTGAAATTAAAGTAACTCTGCACTGAGTATTAATATAAAATTAATGACTGCCTGTTAATGAGACCTGTTTTATTATGCAATTGCTTTCCAAGGGAAGCAAAGGAAGTGTTTGGGGCTTTCACCAATGATCCAGCAGAAGCATTAGGAAACAGATTGCAAGTACCAATCCTGTGTGAGAGGTAAACAAATTCACTTTATATTTTTCATGGAAAATGCCTGTGCTTAAAGTTCATGGCATGACAGCTCACAACAGGTGTAACTAAAGCAACTTCTGACCCAAGCAAACTGAGGAGGAAGCAGCCGCCTTCTGCCCTGGAGTTACGCACAGGAAGTTAAATGAGGTTCTTGATCTCTCACAGCAAGGGGTCTCAAACCCAGAGCTCTCATTTTTCAATAAAGTGCCTTCATTTCCCAGAGTGTAATTAGTACTAGGAGGCGATTCCCCTCCACGTGCAGGCAGGAATATCTGATTTAGGTCTGGGAAGAGGAGAAGTAAGAGTATACCCAGCACACTGTTGAGGTGAGGATGTGGGTGGAAGAGGGGATTTAGGACCCTACTTCTAATGTGGTTTATACTTTTTATTTGGTGACTTCTTTCACTCCCTTCTGAAGGCATTAGGTGCAAAAGATGAAATGAAGCAGCATGCAGTGCGATTGGAAGACTGGGGAAAAACTGGTGTTGTGGAAAAGGGTGGGGCAAGACTTAGTAGCATCCTCTGTTGTTGATTATAAGGTCCTTCCAAGTTGTTTAAAGTTTCTGCTTTTCCCCAGTCAGACTGTGCTTGTTTTCAGCCTTGGGACACAGTGTAGGCCTGCAGGGAAATATTGCTTATCCTCGTGCATCCTGATAGTATAACTTAGCTTTCTATGTTGCCAGGTGGGAGCACAAGCTTGAGTTACTTAAACTTTCAGTAGGAACCCCCAGAAACTGAACTTTCTACTTTTCACTGGCAAATAGAGCACAACAGCAGGACTACAGGACTCCTGGGTGGCTCCCTTCTTTGTTAGTTTTCCTTTCTTTGTGGTGCCTCAGTTTAATGAGTTTGTGTTTTGCTGCTTCTCGGTATTTACACTGCAATATATGGGGCTGCAGCATGTTTGGCCCAGGTTCAGAAAACAAAACTGAACTCTTCATTAGCCAAACTCCAGCAGTTCCTCCATGTTCTCTACCTGCATGGTGTAACACTTGAGCACCTCTCTTCTATGGCCCTAGCCATTACCTGTTTAGCACCCCCAAATTGTCATACCCAACTGCTCCACCTTTAATACTGCTTCAGTTCTCTTTTCTCATTATCTTTAAAAACATGTATTGTTCTCCATAGTAGTGTCTATTTGGAAAGTAAAAACAGATAATTAAATATACATATGGAAGAAGCATTGCATGAAAGCATTAGATGACATAAATCTCTTGGAGACTAAAAGGCTAACAAAAATTGGTAAGTAGCAATAGTAGGCATACAGAAATCAAGGGGGGGAAATTTTGGCTAACTCAAATTCACCGACAGTGGTCAGCTACCTAAAAATTACAGCAGCCTTTTCTTTTGTTATCCCCACTCCATGTGGAATGCATAGAAGACACACAGGTCCCCTGGACAAATGACATTCAGAAGATAACACAGATCTTTTCGGTCAATTAACTGTAAACATTAGCATGTTCAGCAAGGAAGTCAAGGCCTACAGGAGTCATTAAAACACTTACATTCTTTGAACTTGCTTCAGTGCCAATGGGTTCATTTCTAGCCCCATTCAGCAGTTCCCTGGCACAGTCCCGTGCAAGAGTATTCACCTCTAGTTCTTCAGCAAACAGTGGGAAGCACTGCATAGAATTTCCACCATGATATCCCTTTGTCCTCATCCTACCAAATGCTCACTGTAATAAAAACTTGTAAGTACTCATGCATGTAACGGAGTTGTTTTTTTTCCAAGGCCAGAGTGGTCTTGGCATGACTCAGAGCTATGCAGGGGTAGGTAGATAGAACAGAATAGACTATTTCAGTTGGAAGGGAGCAACGATCATGTAGTCCAACTGCCTGAGCAATTCAGGGCTGACCAAAAGTTAAAGCATGTTATTAAGGGCATTGTCCAAATGCCTCTTAAACACTGACAGGCTTGGGGCATTGACCACCTCTCTAGGAAGCCTGTGCCAGTGTTTGACTACCCTCTCTGTAAAGAAATGCTTCCCAATGTCCAGTCTAAACCTCCCCTGGCGCAGTTTTGAACCATTGCCACGCGTCCTATCACTGGATACCAGGGAGAAGAGATCAGCACCTCCCTCTCCACTTCCCCTCCTCAGGAAGTTGTAGAGAGCAGCTGAGGGTCAGGCAAATGCAATGGATACCTTTTCACTGACAACAATGATATTAGAAGAGAATAAGGTACTAGGCTGTCCAAATGTTTAAACACTAGACTGCCATCATATTTTGGCATCATGATGTTTCTTTACTTTTTATGGTCTCTCTCACGCAGAATATCTGGACCCCAAGCTGACCATGGACCTTTTCAGAATTATCCAAGCCCATTTTCCCGTGCTAGCTGTTTTATTTCTGAGTGACTCATATCCATTTGTTTTTCATATAGCAATCACATAATCAATTCTATCTACGCAGTCTTCTATGTATATATCACCCAAGTTCAGCATTCACCCAAAAAAAAAGCATTTCCTCAAACATTTGTTCTGCAACAGAAATGTTTGCCCTGTATGTATCATAAGTCAGTGTTTAGAGAGGCTCTGTTCTGCATGGGATACATGGCAACAAGTCCTGGTGCCAAACTGATGTATTGGGAATAACCATGTAATAGAGATTCAGACTCTTAAACCCAGGCAATAAAGGTTGTTACAGCAAACGTCCTCTGGCTCAGTCTTGCACTAGTATAGCGTAGGCACATTCGTAGTTTTTATTAGAATCTTCTGTTAGCTTCAGATGAGGACATTTGGTTGGCTTGAGGGCTAACTAGAGGGAGACGATGAGAGGAAGTGGATACGGTTGCAACATAATGTTTAGATGTGGTAAACTGAGCCTATTTCACCTCAAAATCTTAAAGGAATACAGACGTGCATTTTCGGGTTGGCAGAATTTTTTCACAGAGATAATACTCTAAAATTGACTCTATAGATATCCTGGGTAACTTACACTGCCTGAATCCAGTTAAGTAAACAAAGCATTATTGTTTAGTTGAATGACAATGAAACCCATACTTCAAGGTAAATGATTCAACATGATCCACCAAGGGTTGATATTTGCTAGAAAACAACTGCCACGATTAATCCATAGACCAAAGAATAATATAATGCAGGCAAGCCTTGTTATATGTCACTTGGATGGGCATTGGGATATTGAATATTTCATCACTTTAAGTGGTTCCTTCATCAAGCAAGTCTTGCAAAGCAAAGCCAAAAACCTTGAACACAGGGGCTAACGGGAAGACATTAAGTACATATTGTCCTTAGAACCACTGGATTTTGCTCACAAATCAGAATTGTCTTTAAAAGTGAAATTCCTTAGTTTTTGGCATGTTCTCATGTTCATTGGAGAAGGTTTTTCTCCTTTGGCATACTGCTTTTTCTGTTACATATCCTTATTTCATCAGTTATACGCACTGAATGTGATTCCAATCTTTTTCTCCCTTGTTTGTTGGACCACTGAACCAGGGTAAATGAAGGCACATAGCCAACCATATGGTAACAATAACATCAGTGCTGCAGTAGAGGAAGATCAAGAGTCGCATATACATAAGGTAATATGGAATATATTTATACAATTTCGAGGAATATCACTAGTCTGTTTTCTTCAGTAATATTTATGTTCTTTGGAATGACAGAATGAGGTCAAATCCAAGATGCATTACATTGAAAGTACCAGTCAAAAAGAACTTGTCCCTTTCATCTGTTCTAAATTTTGATCTTGCATATAACTTTGTGGAAATTATAATATATCAACCACTATTGGTATTTGCCTGGAAAAAGTACAATTTTCTTTTCAGAAAATTGATGTAATTAAAAAAAATGGTATAACAGAATGCCTAGTGTTTCGAACAGCAGAGCTACAATTTATGTCCTGTACCACTTCCCATTGTTTTCAGAATGCCCCATTTATTGGATCCATTTCTTATGTCAACTGGGATAACTGAAGTGCCCAGAAAAGTGGTGGTGCAAACATATAAACCTGGTTATAATTATTAATTAAAATTTTCAGCTAAACCATAAAATGGTGTCTGTGAAAAATCATGCAAAAATTACTTCCCATCATTTAAAAGAATCTAACCTTAGTCAGTCACCAGCAGCTCTGAAAGCTCCTCAGATATGCTTAACCATCAATCTCAGTTTAGTTTTGAGCAGCTTACTTGAAATTGGTTTATCACTTTCCAGTCATGTGAATAGGCGAGCAGGAAAGATGGCCAAAAGTAATAAATGAAGTTGATCCTACCAGAATTGGGTAGGATTGCAACACTTTGAAATACTTTTTTAATGAAGTGGAAGCACTGGAGCTTTCATGAGAAATGGGGGAAAACATCCTTTGAAACTGTACTAATTTCAGTAAAGAATGAGGAGGTTAATTCCTTTTAAATATTTGATAAGTCTGCTTTAGATGCTAAACTAAGCTATAGGTTGAGTGTTCAAACTCAAGTTAACAAGGAGACTCATAAATTTACATTCACAAATTGAAAACTTCAATATAGTATCAGCTAGTATTTTTCACTTTCCCATGACATTATAACTGTCATTTACAACTCATTCATATATCATTTACCAGCTCCATTACTTATGGAGTTTTGACATCCTTCTGTAGACATTTTATAGGTCTGGAGCCACCGTTACAACCAAACATACTGTATTGCAAATTAAGCTTGTGGCAGACTCATCTTGAGATTGCTAAAAGGGATTGCATGTGATCGGTGAGAAAACTGAAGATGTACGGTTTTAATTACAAGACTGTTTATCAGAATCTATTTTAATGGCAGCGATCTATGACATCTCAGACTATCTGCTACTAGAAGGGTAATGGTGGGGGGCATATTCACAAAGGGTGGTATCTAATGTGAAATTAAGAGAATTTACCTTTTCCAGCAATTTTAATTTCTGCCCTGGAGTTCCTGACAGATTTATGAGAAAAGAGTCTTTTGAGGTTGGATTACAATGAAATCTCAGTTTGTATGAAGATCTCTAAATATTCTGTGATGTTCTTAAAGGCCACGTTCAGGCTGCACAGTTCTGTGTTACCTGAGCTAGCACCAACTACAGAGCTGGGTAAGTTAGTCAGCATGAAGCCATAGGTAGAAAGCTCCCGGTACCTGATTTAGTTCCTTTAGCGCTAGCTCAGGTCTCTCCACACTCCGCAGGGTAATCTAGCATACTATTTGCTTTAAATATTTACTTGTGTGAAACATCCTTCTGGCTGTGTTGGGGAGAAATTTTATGTCATATCAATATTTGCAGACTTACATATATCCAGACCTACTGCTTGAGATTGAATGATGTCTCTTTCTGCCTCTTTTGTAAATCCAGGCAAAATTTCCACCATACTGTGTACCCCGTAGGGCTCAATGAAATTATAATAGTAAAAATAACAGACTATAGGAATGACTTTTGGATAGTTTGGGGTAACCCATTTCATTCCATGCTCAACCACACAAAGTACCATAGTTCTGCCAAAAGGCTGTCACAGAATTTTAGAGAGCAAATAAATGTCGACCGCATTCTTATGAATGAACAAAGATTTGATACAAATTTAAAATTGTACTGGGTATACATGTATGAGTCACAAATACAGACTTCCACTCAGTCTGTACTTGTTTCTGTAGGTAAAGCACTGGTACTAAACTGTTATTCCTATGTGATTAGAAAGGAAGAGGAAATCTTGCTGGACCAACTCTTTTTTAAGAAATTAGTTTTCAATTTATAGGATGGGGACGTGATCAGCTGCAATTTAATGTGCTGGTTTGGCAAGGCAGCTGAGCCACCATAACTGGCTACACGGGTGTTCTTAGCACACCTAGACTGTAAGCTAAAATGTGCTGGTTTAAGCTGACATATTTATTTTGCTGTTAGGACAGGTGGGCAGACATATGGTGCAGCTGAAGAACATTACTTGTTAAATTTCTGCCAGTTTTAATCTGAGCAATGTTCTTTGGTTGCAGGAGTTATCTTCAAGAAGAGATTTGATACTAAGGGTTGAAGACACCCCTTATCTTCAAACCTGACACTGAGACATAGAAGTTATAGTACAAGTGAGAGTACGAAGACTTCCTAGCTAAGGGAGGGACTGAGAAATATGAAGGAAAAGTAGCAGAGAAAGATTAAGATAACAGGCATGGAAGGGCTGATCTTCCTTTCCAAATATATTTTGTTCCCTTGTCAGAGATGGCCAATAAGTAGATCTTTCCTTTTTTACACTCCCAAATTAAAGCATGTTTTACACAGCTTTTTCCTTCCACAGTGAATAGTCTTGATAGGTTGGAGAGAAGTTCATTCATAGCATTTTGCTTCCCCTTACCCCCAGGTCATATGAAAATGCCACTGATGGAGTTTCCCAGTACACGTCCTGGGCTCAGGCCTATATTTGTCTATAGTTTCAAGGGAAATTGATGTTGTAGCCTGTCTTAACAGACTGGTTCATGAAACACCTATGAAACAGAAGGTTTCAAAAGCTTTTGTGGTAAGCCTACTGTGTATTGTACCGTATATAGTATGGTACCATCTCTCAACTTCACTATATACAGTATGGAACCATCTCTCAACTTCACTGAGGCAGGGACACAGTTTCCCACACCAGAGCGGACAGCAGAGGTGGGCTGGTTTCAGAGTCGGGCTGAAGCCCAAGTGACTGCTCTGTTCTGTAAAAAAGAGAGATTGAAGTTTTAACCTCACGGTCTGGAGTCACCAGACCCAATGCCAGTCTCAAACACTGCACAGATAGACAGTAACACCATTGAGCCCAAGTGGACTTCCGCTGCTGTGACCTCCTGTGAAGTGCGAAATACACCCTGAAGTTTTCAACCTGCTAAAGAGCTCATCTTTTATTTAGAATTAAAAATATTCCTTGTTTCATTTCTCTCCTGCCCCAGGAGGGGCTGGGTGATCATCAGGGGGAGCGGCAGCAGCAAACACCCGGGTTTCCTGGTGTGTGCAGGCATGACGGACCTTCTCCTTATAGCAGCAGTTGACAATCTCTGGGAAAAGAGGGCACTCAAACAGTAGCTGATTTCTCCTCTCCAGTTCCCAGACAGTGCTGCAAACAGCTGATGGTGAAGTATCCCTCTTCAACTGCAAAAGTTGTGTGATTCCTCCATTATACCAAATCCACGGCTGTTAACTACATTGTACGCAGTGTAACACAGTGTCAAACCACATGGGTCAGTGAAGAAAGAAGGAGCACTGTGATTCAGACTCCTTCTGAAGTGGGCCCAATCTTTCTTTCCAAGCTGGAACGGTTTCAGGATGAGGTTTGCAAGCTCTGAAGCAGGAAACTCTTCAACTTCAGGAGAACCCTGTCAAATCTTACTAGAAAGTAATAGACAACTTTTGAAGTTACTTCCATTTGTTTGAACAGTCTCTAGTTTCCTGAAGCTGGTGAGGTGAATCCTTGCCCTTCTGGGAAAAAAATTGCTCAAATTCAGTGCTTTATCTTTTTAAAGCATTTTACAGATATTAAATCATCTTCAAACTGCTTTTAGAGAGTAGACAAGTGATGCCACTTTCACAAATGTCAGGGGAGAACAGAGGCCGAGCACAGTTTATCCTTGGCATGTGCTATTAAAGAGAAGTTTCAAGAGCTAAAGGAGCACTGCATGGGTCTCCAGCCCTAGGCACAAGTAATATGAACAAACTACTGTTAGCTCACTAATGTGTGAAAAATTCTAGGCTAAATTTTACAGCATTTGGGTTGACTGATTTAAACAATAGTAGTTGGGAGAACAGTTTAATGTTAGCTCTACCATATAGGATTTAGGTCTGTATCCTGCAGGCTACCCTAGGTAGTCATTGGCTAAAGCACATAACTATGAAATGAACGTTTTTCACATTAAATTCTTGTCATGCTGGCTCATGCAGGAGTCATTGCTTGCTACTGTCACAAAAAGGGCAGGCATAAGAAAGTGATGAATCAAGGAGGGGATTTTCCTTTCCCTCCCTAGAAGACCGCTCTGGATTCTGTGGGAGCCTTCCTCTCCGCTTACAGATCACAGCTGCTCAGTGCTGCCAGGAAACCACAGAAAGGCAGCAGAGTCATGCAAAACTTTTATTATGCGATCATAGTGTCTATCCTTTAATGGCCCAGCGAAGTAGAAATCGTTCCAAACCACCGGAACTGCTTTTGTATTGCTCATCAGAAGGCTCACAGCATCTGACCCTCAGAGAATCCATACATACCCAGCGGAGATGCGTCCGATGTACGTGGCACAAACTTCTCAGAATTTGTCCTATGTGGAGAAGTTTTTGGAGATAATGTTCTTTCCTTGTCACTTGCACTTTTTTTTTTTAATTGAAACTGAAAAAGAGGCCAGAAATCAAGATTTCTTCCATCTGTTTTTTAAAATATTTTTCCTTTATTGCAATAAATCATATTTTTTCAAAGAATTTCAAATCTCTCTTCCTAGCAAATAACCTTACATCTGTTTGTGTAAAATAAGTTCTCCTATAGCTATGTTGCATGATAAAGGAAAATGAATATGGTAAATCTTGCTTTTGTAAGAAAAGTACAGGTACTGTAAAAGTAGAAACACTTCCAAAGTGCTACACAAAACAGAAGGAAGTTCATAACATAGTCAGAGTTGCAGAGCCCTTCATATTTTTCAGAAGTCTGATGTGCTTTTTATGCACATCATCTATGCATGAAAAATACCAGTCAATGAAAGATCTACAGCTGATGGAAAAATAGCCTTGGAGGTGAAGTGCTGGAGTTTGTGTTTTCCTCCTAGGCTAGCCTGTTAGCTGATAAAGGTGATGTGCTGCCTCATGTCAAGGTCCTCAGTGAACTTGTGCCCTGATTGCCTGACCCACGGTATTTTCTCTCCTAGATCAGCCAGGTGTGAGTGTCGATCAGGTATTTCCCATCACCACATGACAACAAAGATTCCCATTGCACATTTTGTACAGGAACTACAGGAGTGAGGGAGCAGCCTCAGAAATTGCAGTGACATTGCCACTATTATTGTTGTGTTTCGGTCTTATATTACATCCCAGCACAAAGTACTGGGCTTCAGCTATAAATAACTGCATTGACTCATGTTGCGCACTGGCTGCAGGCATCATAATGATGTATCTCACTTTCTACCCGACCTGTGGATGTATTAGTTACACAAAGACTGACTCAGTCAGTAAACCATCTGTGGAATCTACAGCCCCACCACGGGCTCAAAAATACATTCAAGCCACCTGTGAGGGATATCTTTAGAGGAAGAAGGGCGGAGATGGCTTTTGGCACAAACCCAGAACTCATCCTTTCAACTAACATTTGGCTTACTGGATTTTGTTGTATAGCTATATTAAGCTTCCCTTTAATGCTTTTTAACTTCTTATTTGTAACTTCCAGCCCCTTTCAGGGAAGATCATGTGTTCCTCACCTTTTGCAGCAGTATCATTTGGGGGTTGTATCAAGGCCAGGCCAACCTGGTTTACAGCCAAGTCAACTTCTTGAGGGCTGAGCAAAAATTTATTTCATTACAAAGTGGCATGAATCATGTCAGTCATTCTCTTGCCTACTTTGGGATTAAGTTGCCTGCACTTATGAATTGCATTTACGCAGCTTCCATCAGCCTTGGTGGTTCCTGTAGCGGGGAGGTTTGGCTGGTGGGTCTCTGTTGCCTACTGCCCTGACTCCAGTCTGTATGCTGTTGGCTATTTCACTCTCAATTTCCTCTTTGGTGACAGAAAAAATAGCCTCCATAAAGGGAAGAAGGAATGACAGAGACTTGCTTTTTCCCAAGTAGAAAACAATGTCCCAGATCTGACCTCAGCAAAACCGCTCCGTGTGGCACTTTACTAGTTATGCCTTAAAGAACTGGATTGTGTCCAGGCCCTGGTGTGGTACTAATTACCACAGCTTTTGGCTAAGAATGAACTATAAATCTTTAAACACCAACAAGTTTGATTAGGCTTGATTTTTTTTGGCACTGTTGTGGTACCTCCAAACAGAAAAATGTTTTTGCAGAACAGGTTCAGTACATCTGATATTTCCTTGCACGCAACATTTATCACACACAGGTTTATTGATGCAGGAAGTGAGTTTTTCCCAGTTTTATTCTTTAAAAATTTGAGGTAAAGCCAGATCTTCAAGTGATAGAAATCAGCATAACACTGTTGTCCTGAGTCATGTTTTCAGTAGTTCAGGATATAGCTCTTGGATTTCAATCCTGGAGGCTAGTGGTAGAAAAGGTCTATCAGGTCATGTCGTCTATGTCCTTGTCAGTGAAAAATTGTTCCCTTGTGTACAGAAATAGGAAGCAGCCCTACTTTGTTTTAAACATTTCCCCTCCACAAATGGTGTTTTTATCACTTTCCCTTGGGAGTCTGCTCCATTCAGATGGGGATTTTCCTGGCTCTAAGCTCTACATTTTTATTTCACATTCAGATCCACAATTTCTGTATCCAGGTAATAATTTTCTCTTTGTCTGCTTGCATTCTTCAAATATCTCTAGGCCATTGTCATGCTCCAGCTTTTTTTTTTTAACCTGCAAATACTTAACTCTTAGTTGTTCTTCAAAAAATCAATTCACTTTAAAGCTATATTTGTTCTTAAACGTCTTTTTCTAAACTGCCTTCTGTCTGTCAGGAATCACTTGGTGTCCGGCAATGAACGCAATACGCAGGTGCAGATGACCAGGCTGGAGCAGAGACTGACTTTGTATGGCGTGAGAAGGAGAGGAGACACAGGCCTCCACGTGCATGGAGGTGCTCAGCTGAGCTGTGGGTCTTGTGCCGAGTGGAGAACTTCTCCGTAGTAGCACTCAGTGGTCCCATTTGTCTTCCAGAACAGACATACGCAGAGCAGGGGAAGCGTGTTTCAGCTCTTAAAGTATTCAGTTTAAAGCAATAACCCAAATCCTACCCAAGATTGCAGCCTCGCAGCGGTCAATTGCAATGATCATGTCAAGGAAGGTGACCAGGGCGTTATCCTGTATCTGGGATTTTCAGTCTTTCCTAAGCATTTTTCAGTGAAGATGATTACTCAAGTGTAGTGAATGTATCCCTGGCAACAAGCAGGTTTATACCAATAGTTACATTTCACAGGCCTGACAGTAATAGTCCAGGGACTGTCAGGCACACAGCTGGAATACGAGCAGAAAACCAATGTGGCCTATATTGCTGTGCTGCTTTCTTGCATGGTAGTATTTGGAGCTGTTTCCTTTGGGACATAGCACAAAAGGCAATGTACCTGCCATGGAAATTGATGGAAACTGCACATACTCTTTGACAATGCCTCTGAAAGTGGGGAGCACCTTCTTCTCATGCAAGGCAGCAGGGAACACTTACAACAAAACATATAAACCCAGTTACTAACCTTAAGTTTACATAGCACTAAGAGAAGTGGCTGCAGAGCTGGGTAAAGATAGCACTGCTAGCTTTAAATTAGCTTGCTAAGAAAGCTCTGAATTACCTTCCTGTTGGAGGTGACAGCCTGTGTGTAGCCTTGTGGTGCCACAGAATTACCAGTATCAAAACTTGCTAGTCCCCTTTTGACATACACAAAATTTTCCTTAAATATACTCAATGCAATCTTTGCCCAGGTCCAAGAATTTGGACTGCACGGTAGTGTCTCCATTTGGCTTTGTATGCTGCTGTGAGGAACAACCACCACTTCCATAATAGAGCCCCCTTCTTCTCCTTCTTCTCCTTCTTCTCTTCCTCTGCTTATGCTCTTGTGCTCATTTCTACAAACACTGTCTGGTGGACACAGTCCTTCCTCAACTCAGCAGTAAAAATGGCTCTTCTCTTTCCAATGGCACACATAAAAAAATCACAAGTCTGCAGAAAATCAAGATAATAGAACAGAGTAGTTTTACACTTCCCAAGTGGTGGCTAGACCTCTGAACACAAACGGCCAAGGGGTTCTCAGCTACATGTAGGGCCCAAAGGTCTTTAAATGGCTGCTGAGACTCTCTAAAACCCAAAAGGGGGGAAAGACTGACAAGAAGGATGCAAATGTCACAGTGCTCCTGTTGCAATGCTACATGTGACCATTTCTGACTGGAAGAGTTTGTGGCTACTCATTTCATCAAGAGAGTTGGTTGATCAAAAGCAGGTTTAAAGAAGTTTGCCCCAAAGTGAGCAACCTAAGCTTCTTATTAGGAACCAGTGAGGAGAGAGGATAGGATTTACGGTCTTTCTTTCATGAGGTGAAGGGAAAAATGCCTCCTTTTCTAGCCATTAGATATTTCTTTCCTAGAGATACCTTTTCTTTCAAGTCTAGAAGAGGATTTTGTCCTTTCTTTTAAGGAAAGAAGTGCTATTGTTGTATTCCTTCAACACTGATGTGACCTCACAGATCAGGTACATAACTATCATCTAACCTTCTGCTGTTTGATACTATCTGAATGTGTCTGCTGTGAGCATGTAACTGCAGAAATGTCAGTATCTGAAGAATTTCTGTGAGGCATGGTTAGCCACTGGCATCTCCACATCTGACTGAAGTGGGCAGGAGTGCCTCCATGCCCCTTGGAGGTCTGCCTCACACATCACAATCAGTGACAACCCTGAACCTGAAAGCTCCCTGTTACAGAATGATTGCAAAATTAGCAATGCTGTTAGAACCTGTGATTGCCACAGCAAAGCCCAGTTTGGTACGAGACTCCAGTCCTTCCAGCACCACTTTATGAGGCACTCAGCAGACTCAAGGTGATGTAGTATACCTCTTAGTTAAAGATGCCAAGAATGAAACACAGAGACAGAAACACTCCCTCCATGATTTTTGGTGTGGTCACAACCTGGGAAAATGCAATCATATTGAAATGAAATGAATGATATAGTCGGTCCACAGGAATGTCCTGAAAATAACTTGCAGAAAAACACAGTGCTGTTGTATATTCTATACCTGTCTTGCATATCTATAACAACTTAGATAAATAAATCATTTTGTCTGGAGTATGAGGAAATAATATGAATTTGTTCTAAATAAATTGAGAAAGTGGACCTGGGAAACTGTAGATCATCTAAAAACTGAAACAAATATGCCATAAAATTATAGGAAGCAGTTTTCTATATTGTGTCTTTGATCAGTCATATTGGGTGAATTTGACATTGTATGTTTTAGCCCAAATGGTTGCTATTATTTCTACATTGATTTGGCTGGAGGCAGCCCCAGAAAATATGAAATTACTTGTAAAGCCATTACTAGCCAGATGGTTGGGAAAGGTCATGAATGAGAGGGAAAAAAATGGCCTGTTGCAGGATCCAAACCATAAATATGGGACCTCTCAACAGACACCCTAATATGTAGTTGGAAAGAAGAGAAGAGAGTATGATGGGGCTAAAGAAAAAAAAAAACTTTATTAATGTTGCAGTGATTCCTGTGTATCTCTCTCATTTTTAAAGAAAAGAAAATACTACTACAAGACTGTAGCTAGATCTTTGTTTTATACTTATCCAAGCTTATATAAACAACCTATTCCCACATTTTTTATATGCATGTCTCTTTTTGAATACATTCACAGATGTAATATTTTAAGTCATTATAACATTAAATATTTTTTGTTTCTTTGTTTCCAGGGTACTCAGGCACAACACACAGCCTGAACTGTTTGTTTTGTTTGAATTCAGTCTCCGCATTCACTTTGTCACTGTTAAAGCCCTGATAAAGAAGACAATAGTTCAATTTATTCAAAGAGACCAGGTGGTGTTTCAGATCACAATCCTGTGGCCCAGAAATATCCTCATTCCACCGAAGGCTTGCTGTCCAGACTTGTTAATTCCCTAGCTGGTAAAATGGACCACAGTCCTCATTGTCATGAGGCATGGAGGGCAAAAGCCACTAAATACTGCATTTGAAACCAGGAGAGGCACTACAGTGTTTTCCAGCTGCTGGAAAACTTGTAAATGTAAGCGCACGTAAGCTGATGGCAATGATGTGATGCATTTGGTCACATACATAAGCCATATGGTCAGTTCAAAAATGTTATGAGATCTAATGTCTCGTTAAACCGGAAGTGATGGTATCCACCCCTTTTTTTTGACATGGGGACTTGAGATCTAATATCTTGTTAGAATGGAAGTGATGGTGCCCACCCCTTTGTTTTGGTATGGGAATTTGAGATCCGCAGCCTGGATCCTTGCAATGCCAGGGCTGTGTGAAGAGTAGACACTGCTCTGCAGTGTGGACACAGTCAAAAAATCCCAGAGAGCTGATAGATCCTTCAGCCTCTTCTTGTGTAGACCTTGATTCTGTTCTCCAAGATTTCCTCAAGCACTGGGGTGCCAAAGAACCACTTTTATTCAATAATAATTGTGTAAAACCTCATCTGGATGCAGAAGTCTTTTATACAATATTAACCCAAATATTCTGCATTGCTACTACTATGGTCAACGTTGCTAATTGGTTCCATTGCTTCGTCTCTAACAGTAACCAAGAGTCAGATCCTTAATCTGATATCAATGTGCTTCCTGAATCAAATCTGCTAAGAAAAACAAACAGAAGACCAAAAAAAAATCAAAACACGAGGAAGTGAGTGTTTCTTATAATTCTTTAAATTGTATGAAAATACTAAGTTGTGGCTCTTCTGTAAAAGAATCTGAAACTGATTAGAGGAAAGGACTTTTCACACAAATGCAAAAGGACTTGTCTAAGGTAAGAATTTTGAGTCTCCTGTGTTTTGCCAGTAGCAAAAGGTACTCTAAAGAAGTAGAAGTTTCTTGAAGTTGTGGTTTGCCGTTTTCTAAATTGCATCCCAGTGCTTGATATTCCAGATATGGAGTGGGCCCAACTGGAAGTAGAAATCAAAGCTATTCTAAACAGCTCTGACAATTTGTTCAGCATTCATCATTCACATCTACACACAAATTTGAACCAAGCTTGAATATCTAAAGGCTTTGTGTTTAATAAAACCGTAGATTAAAGGCTGCAGTACTACTGCAGTCTACAGCCTATTGGCTGTTTCCAGCAGGCAGCATGCCATAAAGTTTGAAAATGTTATGGAGACATACTACATTATCACGGTGATGTTGCAAGAAGATTTCCGGACCGTTTTTCTGGCAGTAAGAGAGCTAGTACGAGCTGTTCATAGAAAATCCAGCACTCTAAGCTATCCATGTGGCTATGTACAAAAACCACTCTATTCTTGTAAACATAGCTCAGATTTAACTAATCATTGTGGTCTGGCATTTCGAATGTGGCATACACACTGTGCCACTGTCAGGAGCACATCTCAGCAATCTTCTCAGCTTTTCTGTGCTCTGGGCGCAGAGGTGGCTTGGGGGGACCACAGGTCTGAGCAGAAAAACATTGAAAAACACTTTTGTATTTTACAAATACATGGCCAATCTCAGGTGAGAATCCTTTGGAGTCCTGTCAACTGGTCCAGTCCACAGGGAGAGAGCTAGTTTGCAATTCTGCATGGGCAAGGGCAATAGAGTATGATAGTCTCCTGGGTGAATTCCTGTTCTGTATTTGTACTACTCCCCTGACTCTTCACCTGAGCATCCCGATATTTCATGGCCATTAGTGAGTGTGATTTTTCTAACAGCTGTGAAATCAGGGAAGAAGAGTTATCCATGTCTTACATATGGGGACTGGGACACAGTTTTGCAGGGAGCATGTGTAACTGAGATGTGAAGCCATCAATGTCTTCACCACAGGAATTTTTTTTCAGATATTCAGAAATTTAAATGAGTAATGTCAACATCCATGAAGCTAATTAAACTATTTGGCTTTTTATTTATCGATACTGTTCATTAATTAATTGTAATTGCAGTACACTGCAAACAGCGTATTATCTCCTTCCACCATTTCTCTCAGCAGTTCATCTCATAAGAGAAATAATACCATGGCTATTTTATATACACTGTGGAATATTTTTAGGTGAAACAGGTTCAAATTATCAATAACCTTGGTGGTGATTAAGCAGAGAACTACATTATACCCTTTAATAACAATTATCTGCCTTTTCCTAGATTAGGAAGCTTTTCTTTAAAAAAGAGATTATTTTTCTTTATGACAAAACATTGTAAAGTGCACCTTACTTTGTACATTACCACGCCTTGAATCAAAGGTTTTCAGTACTGTTTCACTGGGACTACAGATATAGCCATAGAATATTCACTCTGTCTCGGGGTAGGCATATCATAATATATGAAGGAAAAAAACTGTGAAACTGAAAAATTAAAAGGTAAGCTTCCTTCAGAGAGTAAAACTCTTGTGACTAAAAAAAAAATTAAAGAAGAAAACAATGTATTTAGTAGCATGTTCCTGCTCCTTTTTAAAATTCAGTGAGGGTTAACAGAATAGATCTGCTTCATGCAGCAAGAAAGTACTGCAAATAATAATAAAAAAAAAGTACATTATTTCCTTATGCTCGTAAATGTTCCCTCTGAAGTGTAATAATACATGTTGTTAATATATATTGTAATTCCCTGCCTGTGGTTTTTCTTAATGATGATCTTAATGAAAGCTGAGTAGTTTATTCAGCAGACAAACATCAAATATTAGTTCAGAAGAAATCTCTAGGCCCTATACAACACAGGCCTTTGTGGACTTAATCATTGTCTTCAAACACCATTTTTGTGTGTGTTTGGCTCAGCTAATCAGGTTTCTGTCTTTGTGAACACTAGGGTCACTGATCTCAAATTAATGGGAAAATACTAAAAAATAATCCTGTTCTGGTGTAATTAATAGAAATTAATAGAGAATTAGAGAAAAGAAAAGGTAGGCTAGCATATTTTTTCTTCCCGTTTTGTTTACTTCAAGAAACAGAACATATTCAGTAACTTTTTTAGTGCTTGGAGGGCTGTTTCATCTCATGGTTCAGGTGAAGGCAGAGTTTTTTCCCTCCATTTCTACAGCTAATGGGAAACAAATGAGGGTACCCATTAGGCCCTGTAATTGAGGCTAGAAGCCCAAGAAAACTTTATAGGGTAAGGTAATCCCCTTCATCTTCTTTCCTTCCCATGCACTTCATCCTGTGCCAACAACTTAACTTTCCCTGGATCACACGACAAAGGTGTAAGTGACCTCCTAGGTTATCTGTTCTGCAGACGGAGAATCACTTCTTGCAGTGCATGAACACTAGCTGGTTTGGTCTTAAATGGAGCTTTGAGGCTTTCTATAAAGCTTTGTCCTGCTGCCCAATACCTCTTTCTTACAGTATAACTGAGGAAATAGCTTGAAAACATGTAAAAGGAAATTGCAGGCTGTCCTATCTCCACAATATTCTGCATTTCTGCATATTGTTTCCTTATTTTTTATCATCTTCTTTCCATTTTTTTTTCCAAAGCAGACATCTCTGTATGCCTCCTCTGAAGTCAGAGCCCAGCTCTAGAAGATCATGCAGCTTCACAGTGAAGTGTCCCAGCGATAGCAAGAGGAGTCTTCTCCTGTTACCTACCACAGTGAAGAAGTGGGAGCAAGGCAATAGACCCCCTTGTAAACCCCTTGGTAATGATAGATGAGTGTAGGAGAGCTGCCAGACCTTGTTGAGGGAGGAGGGCAAGGAATATATATATATATATAAAAATATAAATATATATATGTATATCCTGCCTACAAGACACTCCATGCAGTTTCATGTTTCATCATAAAAATGATTTCATAACTGTAGCTGTTGACAGTTATAGCCTTCATAACTTAAAATTCATAGGTCTGCTCAGACTCCAACACCTGTGACACCATCAGGCAACCCAGTCTTCCAGAGTTTTCCTGAGTTATGTATTGCTGATTGTCTTCACGTTGGAAAACATTTTCCTGGATTGCAACTTAAAATCCAGAATGCAAGAATCTAGATGTTTTTCTTCACCATGCCTCATCCAGCTATGAGGCAGTGGTCATTAGAGAGACTTACTAGTATTTCATCCAGGTTACAGATGTCCTTTACCATTCTGTGGCGTTGCTTCCCTTAAAATTTTTATTACCAAATGGGCTTATGACACTGCTGGGAGAAAAGGGATATTTAACAGCAATCTTAGCTCCTAGCTGCAAATTTTGTGATTTCCAGACCTCAGTCAAAATCTCATGAGAAAACTCCAGCAAAAGTGTCAGAAATGCCAAGCAGTGACAAGAGGGAGATATAAAGTCAGCACCATGGAGGAAGGGCTCAAGCACCCTTCAATGTGAATGTAAAGTCCCAATACACTGTGCTACTTTTAATGATGCATAATTGTGCCCCAGCCAGCTTCAGTTTGTGGCATTGTTGCAGTTTCCTTGAGGTGAAGAGTGTTGTTCAGATGAACCTTAGAGTTCAGGTCAAAATGTAATGAAAAATAAAGGAGGCAATGCCAGAGAGCACCTGGGTAAAATGTCTGTGCACAAGAGCAGCAGGAGTTAGGAGAGATGATACATTTCTGACCATTGAACTAGTACACTTCAGGTACATTTCTCACCATTAACAGCCTTTTGGACATTATCAGAAATCCCAGCAAAAGGCTGGCCAAATAGCTTAAGAAAGGATTTGCAAATAAGCTAGAGATTTGCCACTATTCACGGGTTGGTTTGACTGTCACTCAGGACACCTTGAAGGCATTCATAGGTGTAAACTCTTCTTGAATTTTAGAGTGAGTGATTGTAATGGAAATTCATAGCCGAAAACTTCAAGTCGCAGAGCAGAAATACCATCACGATTCACATGTGAACAGTTGCACAGCATGCAAAATAAGCATCACATAAGTGAAGGGCAAGGTTTTCAACTATTTGGTCAGTACTTTCAAGTCTCATATTGATCTGAAGAAATAAGAATAAAATGAGCAAAATGAAATCACTATCAAAAAGAGGAGCAAGATTTCCAAAGTTTTTCCAGAATTTCTTCATGATATTGCAGTTCACACAACGATATTTTAGACCAGCATTGCAAGTAAAGGGAATGAAAAAAATGCAAGCATAATTTTTTTTAAAAAGTGGATACACAAAGCTTTCAATTTTAATCCACATGTAGGCCTCCAAATGACCTTATTTGCAGAGATACAGAGCATTGCAAAACTCATGAGAGATCAGTTCAGTTCAGGCCAAGACTATATCAACCAAATATTTATATTATGGTCAGAATGCAATCCCACTGTCTTTTTCTCATTCACTCTCCAATTCTAAATTAATTGAGTTGCTGTCTTCACACCAGTATGAGATGCTAGAAATAATTTCAGATGGAAATATTTATGGAGTGAATAAACTGACGCCATAACAAAAATCTGGAGGAAAACAGTAACTAAATACCTTTTTAAATCATTTAAGAACAAGATCTCCATCTTGAATTTTCATCTATCTGAGTTTACATGTACTTAATGTTGTGATTGACTTTAAGAACATTTTTCCCTTGGTTCTGGCCCCAAGGTTTGAATGATTCAGCCTACAGTAATTTACATTTCACTGTCAAAGGCAGCAAAACTGAAGATGGCTCTTCCTTTCCTTGTTAACTCACATTTCACATATTTTAGTTTGCCTTTGAGGTGACTGTTCTTGGAAGCAATTCACTCTTCTGTCCTTTCAGATATCAGGGTTGTCAGAAGTACTGTATAATAATTTGTATAATGAACCCAGTTAAAACAATCTCGTGGTTATAAAGTGCTGCTGGAGACGAAACCTTCACTTTCTGACTCCCGGTCCACGCTGTGGATGTGTCCTCTCACTATCCCCTCTCTGTGCTCCTGCTCAGGGCCAGTTCATTGGGAATCTTTTGGTGGGGTCCATGCATCGCCCATTGATGCAACTCAATGTGGAAGCCTGGTGGCCCCACTGTCTGCCTGCTGTGGAAAGCAGGTGTTGGCAGCTCACCCTGTAAACCTCTGCAGAGTCCTTGCTTTGTTTTCTATCTTTGTGTGAGAAGAGTTTAGACTAACGAGCCACTTTGTAAGACCCTGGCCAAATCCCCTTTCTAAAGGCTCCCTACCGTCTGGTTCATAAACACTAATCTATACCAGACCTGCTCTTACTTAATGTTACAAAAGAGAAAAGGGAAAAAAAAACCTTTCTCACTCATTCCCCTCACCCTGTGGGTGCCATGTCCCACCTGTACTACTTATTTCTCAGCTTTGGACTGGGGGCTATGGAGATCTGAAACACCCGCAACATCCTCAGCACACATTGACTGCTATTTGAACACTGCTTCCAGTTGTCAACCCAAATCCTTTCCCTTGCGGCTTTTGCTAACATGAAGTGCCAAAAAGTTTCACACAGTAGCAAGTGGAAGTGTTTCTGAGCAGGACCGTGTGAACAGTGACATTGCTGCTGAGAAAGAAACACAACCCCCCTTCCTGAACCCGTCCAGTGACAGCCATCAGCCACAGGCTATCGACTGTACCTGCAATTTTATATGTTTGTAAGACTGGGTCAATAGTTAAGGCTCCAGCCTACAGATTCATGCAAACATGGAGCCCAGCTCTTCAGCCACTTTTAATGAACACATTAAAAGATTGAAGGTTGTTCATATCTTCTGGTGGTGGGCTCATACAGTCACCTTGCAGACGGAGGTCATGCCCCAGGATGGATGAAATCCAAGCACTGGCAGGAGCTTCAACTAGATAAATCACAGCGGTCGCTTCCACGCAGTGTCACAGCTTGTGTACCAGTCGCATTTGCAGTAGCTTTTTGAAAGGGTTAAACGAACCATATTCTTTGCAGTTAAGTAGCTGAACTATACCTGCTTTCTATAATACGTGAGAAAATCCTGTGTTCCCTATACGGCATAAGGAAACACTTTTTCCTTCTCCTTGTGCTGTGTGTATCACAAAGGGTACAATGCGAGAGCTGACTACTGGTTTTGGTCTGGGCACCGTTTGCTCTCTCTGCCGGCAGCCTGCAGGAACGGCAGCAGCACCCCGAGCCCGGGCAGGCTGCTGGGGCTGCTGGGGGTACACCCGAGTACCTGAAATCTCTGCATTCAGAAGTTACCAAAAGGGACCTTCCCACCGGTATGAAACAGCATCAGTTTATATTTCTGACTGAGCCAGCATAACACGCTAATGCCTTTTATGTATTCTTTGCTTCTTCGTACGAACTCATGCTGGAAGGTTAAATTTCAAGGCAAAAAAGTTAACAAGTGTGGCAAGAAAATACCATCCTTCAGTGGCTAAGTATACATTTGCCTGCCTTGTAATTTAATGTAGAAATGAAGTTAATGAATTGCGAGGGAGGATAATACTTTGGAAAATGCTGGCTGCATTAGAAATAGACAATCAGGAATGACAGATTCCTCCACAGAGAGGAGAGATAACTCTCCTTTCTTGTTTTGTCTATTTGTTTTCCCTTTTTTTGTCCTACTGTGAGCGGAAGTGAGAATTGTCCTTCAAACTCTATTTATTATGACTGATTCTCTGGTTGGCTCAATAATCAGCTAGAAATGCAAGCATTTTTATATAGCAAGTGCATTTACTAACAGAAAGAGAAGATCTCTAAATCAGGTGGATCTGTTAACATGTGACCACCCGAATGCAAAAATTAAAAAAAATCCCTGTGATGATGAAAGTAAAAGCTTAAATTTTGTGCTGACAGATGAACAGGACAAAATAAAGCAATTCCCTTTCCCAAGGCTGCAGTTCAACACCTGGAAATGGGGTGTGTGAACAAGGCTACAATCACCACCCTGTAGCTCAGCCGTAGCTTCCATGCAGGGCAGCAACTCCCAAACACCATGTGAGCACAAGGGGTGACTGAGTTTAACATTGGAAGAAAATTGCAAGCAGGAACGTTTACTCATGAAGGAAATGAATCATTGGGGTAAGAAAAAAAATTGGTGGGTCTTAGCAAAGGATGTAGTCACAATCAAAAGCATTGTGCATTCACTTGGCAGAAAAACCCTCAACATACTACACCTACTAACAAGAAGGGTAAGGAGGTATTTCACTGAATTCACCTGGAGGCTGTGCTCCATCTTCAGCAGCTTCACTGGGTACTGCACACTGGCTGTTGGTCAGATGGTGCATCCAACATTGTGTGACTTCTTGGTCACCCCCACCCTGTGACAACCCATGTTGGCCATGTAGGAGATACTGGTTCTGCGGTATTTGAAGTGGCTTTTACTACCTAAAGGGAAGCACTGCTGGACATCAAAGTGGATGGCAGGGCACAAGCAGTTTCTCATGCATTCCCAGTTTTGAAGGCCAGAAGAGTCAGGACCTCTAGAGCATATGGTATTGACTGCCACTTATCTGTAAGGCAGACAACTCTGGCATATATCAGGGGCAGAGACAGGTGATAAAATCCGTTCTCTTCTCCCTTCCATATGAGGACTTGTGGATCAAAATAATCTTCTTCAGCAGAAAATCACATACTTGTATCTCACTCTCTGCTGACAAAATATTTGAGCAAACAGATGTGAAATCAGTTACACCACAGCAGGTCAAGGAAATGAGGAAGAAGGAAAGGGATGACTGCCAGAGCAGGAAAGATTGCTTTTTCCCCAATCAGGAAAGAAAACACTCAACAGAGGAGTTTGATTGGTCTTACCCTCCCCTACCTTCCAACATGCTTCGTTTCAACACCAGACATGAGTCACTAGGTAAGCAAATCCAGTGCTCAGTGATAGTTTTCTAGAGGTATTTTAGAGAGTATTGTATTTTATCCAACCTCTGGCTGCTAGTCCCGAAGGGTGCAGGTCCCCTGGAGATGCTGTGTCACACTGGCCAGCTTCCAAGCAAATGTCCTGGATACCCTAATCTCAAAAAGTCATTAGGTGCTCATATCTGGGCATCTGACTTTCACCTTAGGCACGAACCAGGGCTTGCTCCCACGTATCCAGAATCAAACATCCTGAGGTAGCTGGTGTGATGCTTCAGACCTTGCTTAGGCCAAAGATCTTGTGGGTTATTGCACACAAAATCTGTTAAAAAACGTAGTTCAGTGGGAACCTCTAAGGACAGGGACCCTGAACTGCTCAGCTCACAGCCTCAGCTCCTACCATGTCCCCACCTGCAGTGATGACATTCAAGTCCCAACTCTCTGGCTGTGCTGCCTCGGTAATCCTCCCATACTGGGGTTATCAGGGCAGAGAGGGTGGCCAGCTGAGATCTTGCTGGGGCTCACCGACTGAAGGGGCAAATGCTTCAGGGTGGAGTAGATGCTGGGGGTGGATGTTGTCTGCGTGCAGAGGCGTCACCACTCTCTTCCCCATCATGTCTTCACCTGTGGTCATGTGTTGCACATCTGTGCCTTATTCGAACAGCTGAACACCATCGTACAGCAAACTCTGCAGCTCCAAATTGAGGTTTTTTTCCCCTTGTGGTTCCTAGCATCCTCCTTTCATTTCATTTCACTGCTTCCCTGCAGCTCTTAAAATATGATTCAAGGAAAACTGTAGTAAAGAGGGAAGCTTTCCAGTTACAACACCTGATTAACAAGGAAACAGGCAACTTTCTCCTTCAAATACAGAGGCATGGGCTTGTTCTTGAAAAGCAGATATTTTTGCAGTCCTGCCTGGCACATCATCTAAGGACTATGCTTTCTGACTGTGAGTGCACACCATGTTCTGAATATTAGTGACTGCGTATCTCATCTCGGTATCCACCAGGAAAACCTCTGAAAAATACAGTATAGGCCCCCATTATTGCTGTAACAGAACACCATGAAGCTAAACCAGAAAGCAAATGAAACTAGACATCAGCATCCAGAATAAGTTGAAAGCCACACACTGAACATGCTAATTGATACAAGTTTTTGACAGTGTTTCTATATTTTTAATACTTAGGAATTGCCTTCTTCGGGACATTGTGTTGATCAAAGATTGGGAAGCATCAGAAAATACAGCCACTGCTGGAGCACATGCAGAAAGTTGGCACTGTCAGTGCTGTCAGACACATTCTTTAAGGTAAATTAGAGCAATATTCCCCTTTCTAGTAAGTAGGTGAATTTGACAGTGGCCCTCCGGTCATTTGCTATGGGTGCCTTTCCCTGTCTTTAAGATGGCAAACTAAGTTGCCTGTACCTATTTCTTCTTTCACTTTCATTGGTGTTAAATCCTTAACTACAGTGTGGAGTATCATAACCTGCTTCGTTTCCAACCGCTTCTCAGCCCGAGCCATCCCTGGGGTACCATTGAGCTGCCAGCTCCCATTGAAGGAGTCATTAGCATCCTTCATTGAATAGAAGCACTGAAACAGCAAACAGGCATGGCGAAAAGTGGAATGGACACAGACATCACAGTAATATCTTTTTTAGGACCTGATTCTCCTGTTATTCCACTATAGGCCAGAATAGCAGGCACTTTGATAAGGGAAACAGAGGAGCTCTGACCTCAGTGCAGGATCAAGCCCCTTGCTCATGCAAGGATTTGCTACCAATTCCTATAGCTGAACTATTTGCCAATAGTAAACTGCTTACAGCATGTTGTTTTAAGAAGATATTATTTTCCTTGGAAAATTCAGCCTCAAATTGTCAAATGGTTCTGACTTGGAAAGAAAGGGGAAAAGCAAAGAGGAAAGAATTAAGTAATATCAAACCCCTTTGTGTCAGAAGTGCTGAATTTTTGTATTTGATACTTATCTCAGCAAAACTAACCCAATTTGACACTTCATCTCAGCAAAAGTAACCCAATCTTAAAAAAAAAAGAAAAAGTTAAGCAAAAGGGTTAAACAATCTGACAATGAGAGAAAATTTTTCATTCCAGATTACAGGAAACATTAAACCTTGAGCCAAAACATATTTTTTCACTTTGTTCATTTCACTATAAAACTTGGACAAATTCAGTTTTGGTTTGACCCAAACCAAATTTCTTTCCTATCTGAAAAACCCATTACTTTCTGACCTCAACTAATCACTTTAGTTTCCTTTTAACAGAAGGGCCGAATCACATATTTTCTGGTCAGTTCCCAAATGATAGTAGGTAACAGCGAGGAGAGGAGGAGGGGGTCCTGCAGGACATTTTGAGCCAATCCATCTATGTTTGTAATATAATCCAAAGTGCCGTTAGACCACCCTCGAGCAGATAAGAAGTAATATGTTAGGGGAGCTATTGAACAGGATTTTTATATTGAATAACACGGTTAGGTCGCACAGATGTTTCTTCTATTATACTAGTTTTAAATTTCTATTTCCTTCTGTAACTTGGTATTACAGTGTTGATTCTCTCAGTAATAATAACAGTCCCTGCAGAAGAGATGACTCTCCATACCTATTTTAGGGAAAGCTATACCTTCGGCCACCTAGAAATGGTTGTTCATCTCCGAAGTTGAAAGTTCAGCTGACTGCCAGTCTGCGACTCATTCAGTAATGAATAAACAAATTTTCTATCATTGGCCCACTGAATTTGTACTGGAAAATTTGAGAAGGAGAGAAAGACAGAGCACTTTCTTTTGAGGTCCAGGGGTCTGTCTACTTCCATTCAAGCCAGAATTATCCTGAAAACTGCTGGGAATTTGGAGGCAGATTCAACAAAAAGCTGTTTTCAGGGCACCAAACAGGTGTGAGATTTGTTTGAAAGTTCAGGGTGTTTCCTGTCTTATTTGAATCTGTTAACCCCTGGCCACTGCAAATCAAGTAGAAATTTGACAGATCCTTATGCTGTGGCTGACTCACAGGACACAGAAAGGACCATATCGGGGCGGCTTAGTAATACTTAATTAAAAGAAGATGTGGCAGCATTTTCACATGCACAGTTGTTTATACATCTTATCTCCCCACTACAGGAAGGCATTTAATTTCCACATTCAACATTTTCTGAACAAAAATGGTCCTAAGCCATTTTTAATATCCATGAAGTAGGGCTGAAACCTCTGTTTATCTAAACCGTGTATCATGTAGAGACGTCTTTTTAACCTTCCTATTATTATACAGTCACCATAAGCATCTCTGGCATCACCTTACAACTTTTTTTCTTTTGTTTTACAGAAAACAAAACAATGGAAGAGTTTGGGGAGCTGTGCAAAATGCTTGGATGCAAGAGTGTGATCGGCTTAGCTGGGGCCCCTCTGAGGTCGTCTTGTGGGCTTTTTGTAGTCGTAATTACTTCCTACTGTGCCTGCGGCCCACTCCGTCAGCCGGTGCCGGGCAGGCGGTGGGTGAAAGGCCGTGACTCCGCTTCCTCCGGCATCCCCTTGGGATGGCGGGGTGTTCCCGGGATGCTCCGCAGCAGCCGGCGGAGGGCAGGACAGCCGTCTTGCACAAGCTGCTGCCTGCGTCTGTCTCTCATTTGCTCAGTGTCTCTGTCACCGGAAGCCTTTCGTCGTTTCTGGTTTCGTCAATCTTCTGCAACCGATTTGTGGACGAGGCTGGGGATAACACGAGATGAAGAGGTTATCCGCTTTGAAACAGAGCAAGCTGTGGTGCTCTCATCCTAAATGTGATATAGCTCTCTAGCTCACAATCCATCTCCTCTCTCTCCCGGAGTAGAAAAAGAAGTGGATTTCTGCTGATACAACAAGATCTGCCCAATGAGGTGACTTCCATTTATAGTTATCACATTTACAGAGTGAGTGACATTTATATACTAGTCAATCTTCCATACAAATATCTCGGTGACCTCAAGCATGCAGGCACACTGCAAAAAATATCAGAAGCAGATTTAACAGTTGGACTCAGCTGAGCTCTCTGCAGATGATACCCAGCAGCTCTTTCCTGCTGGTATCTGGCCTATCTGGTTTTAAAATATCTCATCAAAACTACACTTCATTGACCTCAAACTTTGGTACTATTGGTCTGCTTGGTCAAGCAGAAACAGCGTTCTGCCACTATCTGAGCACTACTCTTCCGTAGCTTTGTAGTTTTGCCCATATGATATGTAGCACTCATGTATGGAAGCATTTCCAAGATTATATCTTGGGCCATAATTTACAGAAATGCATTTGTTTGCCATAAACATCAACCATGTTTCCCAGCTCAGGAAAAGCAATGAGTGTACCAGACATTGGCCAGTTCCTGCCCAGAGGACCCTGTTTGCTGAGGAGAAAAAAGAGGGGGGAATTCATCTAAATTGTGGATGTCTTTAGTGAAGGTCTCTATCTCTGGGTTAGTCACCTTAGATTCCCTTTGTAACCAGTGGAGATCATCAATGCAGTCACCATACTTTGTGCTGAGTAGATTCATCTGATCCTGAAATGACCACCGACCTTTGCATATTACTGATTGTACTGGGTGGACCTACATTGTCTGGAAAGGCAGACATGACAACTAGTTCCTGAGTAGACACCCAAAATTCAGCAAGATGGTTCCCATTTCTAAATCCTGCCTAAAAGCTTAGTTATGGAGATCAGCATAACTAAACATGATGTACTTGATGTACTTTTCTATGCATGTCTGAGGAGCTGGGCCTTTATTTCTAGCTTCATGCACGGGACCAGCTCCACTGTGAGACGGGCTCACATATGTATATAAAGGTTATCCATTTGTGTAAAAGTGGGTACAGGGTAAAGTTCTCACTAGAAAATGACTACTTTTTCGTCTTGAGAAAACCAGTATGAATGGGTGAATGCTGAGATTTTTAGATCACGTTGCTTTATCAGCTTTGTCTATGTGCTACAGATTTTTGTTAAGAAAAGGAGGAAAATGGCTTTATTCTGCTAACATCTCAAGGAACTTGCTACAAATGTGTAAAAATCATTAAACATCATCATAGTTAGAAAAGGGATCAGTCTTCTCTCCATATTATCAGTACAAAAGTGCTTGGTGAGTGCCAACTTTCTTACTCCCACATACTCAGAAAGAACTCTATTGGTTTTGATTAGAATATCCAAATGAGGAAAACAATAAGGAAAGCAAGAAAAAACATGAAATAAAACTGCAGCTGGGACCAATTTCAGAACCAGGGAAAACATACACCTGAACTTTGGGGAGCACTTCGTCTTGAAACAAAATCTGCCCCTGAACTTTTCTGACCTCCCTCTAAATATCTTGCAATCCTTATAGCAATGCTTTATTTACCTGCTGAACACACTGCAATATGTATTTTATTTTTACCTGTGGCTGGCATGTTCTGTCCTGTCTCCCAGCTTGTTTTTGACCTACAGATGTCAAATGTTCCTTGGAGGCTCAGTAACTTGGGATAATGCTCCAAATTGAACAACTTTGACTTCTTCATGAACGTTTGAGTTTACCTTACAAATGCCAGGGTATATGCTGTTCTCTACTTTTGAGAGCATTAGAGTAGATGCAAACTATGTGTGCAGGGTATTTCTTTGGCATCTGATCATTGCTCCTCCTCATTTCTAGCTCCTTTTTTTTCCTCCTGACCTTTGTGATATGAAAATATCACACATGCACCAGAGAAAATGAGCACAGCAAGACTGGGATGTAGCAGTGTCCTTGTGGATGTTCCTATATGGATTCAACAGTTTTCACATCTCCTGGGTTTGCAGCAGTTTGATTTTCCTGGCAGCCTTGCTTTCAGTTTCTGACTCTTCCGTCGCTGGGAAGCTAACTATCTCCATATGTTCAGGCACTTCCTGAGATGGAGCAAGGCAGTGCTTGATCACTGGGATGAGAGTCTGTCATCCAGCTCAATGAAGCCCTTTGTTTAGGCACCCCATTTATTGGTAGAGAACACCAAGCATCCCTTCCTCCTTATCAATGGAGGGATTTAAATACTCACTACATTTAGAATGAGGTATTGCCCCTCCCTACCCTCCCTTGCCATTAAATGGCAGTTAAAGGACCAAATGGAAAAGCAACAGCAAGATATTGGTCTCAATAGTGTTAAAGCAGGATATGGTCCCCCACACAGGAAATGTCACATTTGATATAAAACAAGTTTCAGAGTAATAGAGTTGCCAAATTATTTGAAGTGATGTGTACTTCATATATGTATCTACCACTCTAAATCAGTGCCAGACAGTCGTCAGATAAGGGAGGCATAATTCTGAATGCAGATGAGCTGTAAACAGACACCGAGGCTGGAAGGAGTGTTAGAGCTGGGTCACAGTGAGTTAGACTATCCATTTCCCACAGGTTACCAGAATTAAATATTAAAGAAGAAATAAAAACAGTGAGCTTGCTTACTCTCCTTGGACAGAGTTAAGGAACAGACAGAGACGTCTCTTGATCCGCCCTATTATAACAGCTGACACAGTATAGGCAACAATAATTTATGTCCCACCCACTAGATGAACAAAAAAAGAAGGAAGTCTGACTCAGAGACGTGTCACTGTGTCAACAAACATCTGTAGTAATGCATCTCATGTATGTCACGGTTCTGTCTTGAGTCACAACCCAATCCAAAGACATTTGGTGCACTATAAATACTCAAGGTGATTTTGAAGTGTTGAAGAAATTACAAAAATTGCTATAAACCAGTAAAGTAGGTTCAAAGTTCACAATCACAGAGTGATATAAGAGAAAAATTGTTCAAATTATATACGCAAAAAGGGACGGTGCACTTCATAGAATCATAGAATGGTTTGGGTTGGAAGGGACCTTTAAAGGTCATCTAGTCCAACCCCCCTGCCATGAGCAGGGACATCTTCAACTAGTTCAGGTTGCTCAGAGCAAGGGTGTTCCAGGACTTTGAGAATGAATATTTAAAATATTCATTAGAGTAAATTTTTTCCCTACTTTTTCTTCTTGGTTAGCTATTCTCCTTTTCTGAGGTACAGGAAAGGTACTAAGGGACTCCTGGTTAACACAGGAATAAAATAGCATTCTCTCATGACTTTGACAAGTGTGGAGGTGATAATTTTCAGAAAGCTGCGTGTGCATAGTTGAGATGAACCACGTAATTACACTAGCAGAATATCTGCTATACCCCCACATTTCTTTCATTTAGTGTGAGTTGCTACTAGAAAGAAAAGCAAAAAACCTCCAAACCCAGAAACAATTCCCCCACCCACCCACGCAAAGTAACATCATCTCAAAAAATGTTGGAAAGACAATAGGAAGAGTGTTAGCTCTGGAGCTTCTGTGTTCTGCCTCTGAGCTGCAAGTTTGGTTTGCCAGATCTAGGGCCTGGTAGATGAAAGTGCTGAAACAAGTTCAAAAGTGGCTTCATTTTTATAAAAATATGACCGTAAGACTGGGGTTTAGCAGCACATTTAATGAAGTAGAGAGAATAATCTGGATCCCATTAGTGGTACAGACTAACACCCAGACTATGGAGCCTTGACATAGTTTTGGGAAAGTAGGATGTATCAGGAACCCTACATGGACCGCTGGATGGTGGTAAGCTAGACAGGTACATCGTCTGTTGATTGGGTTTATCTTTTTTTTTTCTTTTTTTTTTTTTTTCACTAAACTGTTTTTTTCCAAGAAAGCAATATTGTAGTCTGAAAGGCTGCCCTGTCAGTAGGTAGAATCACAGAATCACAGAATAGTTGAGGTTGGAAGGGACCTCTGGAGGTCATCTGGTCCAACACCCCTGCTCCAGCAGAGCCACCTAGAGCCGGTTGCCCAGGACCGTGTCCAGATTGCTTCTGGATATCTCCAAGGATGGAGACTCCACAATTACTCTGAGCAACCTGCTCCAGTGCTCAGTCACCCTCACAGTGAAGGTCTTATCCTTGGATTTGAGAAGATGTACACTTCAAGGAACTGAGAAGGGTTAGAAGTGCAATTATTCCATGCATAACTGCACAAAAAAAAAAAAAAAAAAGATCCCACATCTGTAAAGAACTTGCTACAATACAAGAAAACCATTGTGACCAGTGGATTTGCATTTCAATGGCTATGCAAGTCACAGCTGAACAATTTGTACCAGTTTTCCTGCCAGACCTGTGAAAACTCAAATGAAGAAACAAACAAACAAACAAACATCTTCAAGCTTCCTCAAGAGTCCCCACCTAATATTTTAAGAACAACTTTTTGTCAGACTTTGACATTTTGAATCGAGACTTGGTATGGCATGATTTTTATCATTAAGTTACACGGCAGGAAAGAGAATCATGCAAAAAGTGTGTGAACTGAAGCATGCAGAAGCCGATAACAAGACCTTTTCTCCAAGCTAGCTAGCTGGTGCCAAATCTCATTGGCTCATATTCAGGCAATTGCAGTTGGAGTTGCTTCCCCACATCTGTAGCTTGCAAAATGTATATCTGTATGTATGATAAGTACATGATATGTATGGCAACTCCATTCTTGCATATGGGAAGATAAAATAATTATCCTAGAGTCAACTGCCATAATTGTTCTGGGTGGGAATCATAGGGCTCCTCTGAAGGCCCAGACATATGGTCAAGTTACAACAGCTTTACAAATTATTGTGCATCGAGTGAGCTGTCAGGATTTCCAATAGCTGCTTAGGAATTTGTTCGGAGTCTCCCCAGTGCTGAGGCAATGCAGCATAGCTCCTGTCAATTGCAAGAGTTACAACAGCAAGGGTCTGGCCTGATGTCTCGATTCCAGGAGAACAGAGGACCCTTAACAGCAGAGCTCAGAGGAAGCAAGATGAGCACAACTCCGATGTCCCTTGAGAGCTGAGCAGCAGCTGTATCACAAGTGGAAGTGACATGCCCCAGCGTCCAACGCAAAGGAGATGGGCAATCCATCACTTATGCTTAGTCCATGTTGAGATAAAGATGTTTTCTGTCATGTCTGTGACCCCACTTTGCAGGTTTGCATCTTCTGAGTGCTGAGACTTCAGCCTGTGGGAAGATTCCAGGCAAAGGACGTTTCACTCATTTTTCTGGCATACTGCTAAGGCCGGCTTAGAATTATAGAAGTCATATGGTATCAAAAGAATATGCCTCCAAAAAAATGGCCACAGCTACCCTCTGGTTGATATGACAGGAGGGAAAGAGGATAATTGAACAGCGTGGGGACTATGAAGGCATTTGACTGCCAAACGGATGCTGTGGGTGATGTTAAGGGAAATGAATGATTTAAGATTAGGAAACTGGGAAAACACACACAGATCTTGTATCAAATTCAGCTTTCAAAAGTGGCTTTTGTGGTTATATGTAGTTATCTGGCTTGTCTTTTTGACCAGAAGCTGCTTGGGCTGTAAACTTTCTAGTGCTCTGTGTTCATACAATGCTAGACACTATGTCTACGTTTAACCATGGGGTCCAGGAGCACTTTACCTCTGGGGTCCAGCTGTGTGATGTGATGACACGCTATCTTTCTTCACAGCTTGTTTTTTTGGTAACTGGGTGTCATGGTTTAACCCCAGCCAGCAACTAAGCCCCACACAGCTGCTCACTCACTCCCCCCACTAGGATGGGGGAGAGAATCAGAAGGGTAAAAGTGAGAAAACTCATAGGTTGAGATAAAGACAGTTTAATAGGTAAAGCAAAAGCCACGCAAGCAAGCAAAGCAAAACAAGGAATTCATTCACTGCTTCCCATTGGCAGGCAGGTGTTCAACCATCTCCAGGAAAGCAGGGCTCCATCACATGTAACAGTTACTTGGGAAGACAAACGCCATCATTCCGAACGTCCCCCCCTTCCTTCTTCTTCCCCGAGCTTTATATACTGAGCATGACATCATATGGTGTGGAACATCCCTTTGGTCAGTTGTGGTCAGCTGTCCTGGCTGTGTCCCCTCCCAATGTCTTGTGCACCCCCAGCCTACTCACTGGTGGTGTGAGAAGCAGAAAAGGCCTTGTTGTGGTTTAACCCAGCGATCGCTGCCCCCCAACCAACTCTCCCAGTTTATATACTGAACATGATGTCATATGGTATGGAATACCGTGTTGGTCAGTTGGGTCAGCTGTCCTGGCTATGCTCCCTCCCAGCTTTTTGTGCAGCTGGCAGAGCATGGGACGCTGAAAAGTCCTTGACTAGTGTAAACACTACTTAGCAACAACTAAAACATCAGTGTGTTATCAACATTATTCTCATACTAAATCCAAAACACAGCACTATACCAACTACTAGGAAGAAAACTAACTCTATCCCAGCTGAAACCAGGACAGGCTTTGACTTCTGTGTAAGCACTGCTTAGCAGTAACGAAAACATCCCTGTGTTATCAACACTGTTTTCAGCACAAATCCAAAACATAGCCCCATACTAGCTACTATGAAGAAAATTAACTCTGTCCCAGCCAAAACCAGCACACTAGGGTGTATGGACAGGAGGCAGTTGCAGTAAGCTCTGATGACAGTAGAAGAACAGGGAGGACCATGTGTGCAGGATGCATGCCCAAGTGCATCTGGTACTCAGTTAAGACACTATTTTTGAGACTCAGTCCAAACTGGGATCCTTAGGCAATACCAATATGTGAACAGGAAATACAAATTGAAAACTGATGTGATGCACTGTGCTGCACCCTGGCTATAACTACCCTGGCTAATTCGTTAGTTATTTCTGAGTTTTTCCTGGAGTTTGTTCTTTCAGACTGAAGCTTCAAGCTTGTAAACCCCCACCAGCTTCACTTTAGAATCCTGAGCCTCCCCACTGCTCTCAACAGACCATTTTCCCTGGGCAATGCCAAACACCAGCAGAACTGTCCACAGGATTGTGGCCAAAGCAGGAGTGCAAGTGGATCTACTGACCCCAGCACCTTGTGCATGGATGAAAAAGGAGTTTGACTAATCCTTCCCTGGCTCTTTGCCTTTTCCTTGCACTGCTCCTGTGCAAAAACCTTCCTCTTCTGCCCAGAAAGGTGTTTCATTGAAGGTGACAAGTCCAAATGAAGAAAAGGTGCATTCTGAAAACAAAGGTGTTGAAGAAGAATTTTGTGAGTATTTCGCTCTGCTTTTTTGCTTGGAGAGTCAAAGCAGTGAATCGGTGACATGAGAAAAAAGTCCTAGTTCAAGGGGAAGAAGGGTACTTTCGTACTTTCTTCCTTTCTTCCTTTCTTCCTTTCTTTCTTTCTTTCTTTCTTCCTTCCTTCCTTCCTTCCTTTCTTTTCCTCCCCACCCCCCTCCCCTGCCTTCTCCCCCTTCTCCCTGAATTTGGGCTTTCTAGCAGAGAATCGGGAAACTTAAGTCTTCCAAAAGGGGAGAGAGGAGAAAGGCAGCATGTCATATTTCTCTGATAGCTGGAACGTCTCAGCTTACATCTGTTTCCTGTACAAGGAAGCCCAAGGAGCAATGAACTCACCAGGAATAGTAATGCATGTGCTTTCTTTTTCTCTTTAAACAGAAATAGCGTAGTTGAACTTGCAGTTTGAGTCCACGTAACCAGTAATTTCTCATTAAAAATACAATTGGGAAATAGTTTAAGCATCTTTGCGAGCATGATCACATCTGTGTTAAATAGGCAGAGTTCAAATCACATTGCTACTGAACGAAGACATGGGTGGGAGTTTTTTTGGAGTTCCCAGAAACTAAATGTCATAGGGCATGTCTACTGGCTAGTTCATCCCTGCTCCCAATTCATGTGGGACCACAGGACTTACATGAACTCTCATGAATCAGAGTCTACATATGTTGCTGAGGGTGACAAGGCGTCTGAGATTACCAAAGCAACTGAGGAAGCTGCAAATTGATTAGAATAAATTATTTTTTCCCACCCTAGAGCAAATAATGAATTCATTTGAGAATTGTTATGGCTAAGCACAGAAATAGCTTTTAGGAAGTTCACCTTACTGAAGAAAATCTTTTCATATGAGTAAAAAGACAATAGGAATAGCAAGACCTCCTGATTAGCATGATCTCTGACCAGCATTAGGAAAATCAGTAATGTGCTTTATTAGTGGAACAAGTATGTTTTTGTTTTCTCTTTGTTCTGAGCTCTGGATAGATAAATGAATTAAATGGGTACAATCTGGTAAGGGTCTTTTGCTCTGTATTTTTTTTCCATCCCGTCACCATAGAACCAACATTCACATTTCCAAAGCACTTGAAGAACATTTGAATAAAGAAGTGAGACCATAGATGGTCTGAAATGAATAAAATCATTGTCAGTGCAGCACTGAGGCCTAACATCAGAACATCTTTTATTTTTGACATCTGATAAGTCTTTTTATAAGTTAATAGAGAAAATTTCCTTTTCTGTCCATTTGCAATGTATATAGAGAGAGCAAGCACAATGAACACACCGACATTGTTTGCCTAAACTATCCCTCGGGAAATAATCAGGTTATGGGCTGTTTTTATTCTGCCACATCAGACAAAAATAAACCACTGTGAAATGGACACCTTAGCTTCAACAGAAAAGGAGTGAGGTCAAGATGTTCACATGCAACTACTGATTTCCAGTACTCAGAACTGAAATATTTTGTAAGTGCCCAACTTTCAGAAGGCAGGTTCTCTATCCTCTCCCAGCTTGGGCTACTTCAATGAGTTACAGGGATCCCTTCAAATTACATTTAAAAATCTCGGCACAAGCACATTTCAGAGTCTGAAGGTATCCAACGAAGAGCAGCAGCAAGCGTCCGTGCTTAACCATGTTAACTACATCTACCAATACATATAAAATCAACTACACTGAAATTACCCACACTGCTGTGTTACTTCTCGAACGTGAGCATGGTGTGGCAGAGGGCAAGTACTAGACGTTTCTGAGGATGCTGACATCCTGGAGGAAACCCAAGGTAGGAAAAGGAAACCTTTTCTTCTCACTTTGCTCGAAGTGCAACAGATGGAGGGGGAATTGTCCTTATCTAGTCTCCTAGGGATGATCACAACAACCATTTATTTTTTTGAAAGATGTGCTTTTTCTCCTTGTGCCAAGATAAGAACATTAAAATGGCTCAGAATACAGCTACAAACAGTTGTTAAGCTTTGATATAAATGCCTTTATCAAAACAGGCAAATATTTGTAATGATTTGGGATTTATTTTAGCAATACGAAACACTGTTTATTCAGTACTATCTAATGTGTAGAATTAAGGCACTTAAGGCTTCAGAAAAGAGAAATTTATCTCTAACGTAAGTGGTTAAAACCATTCTGCTGTCTCTCTGCTGACTTGTTTCAGCAGTGAATTTAGCACACCCAACATATAAGATGCAGCAGCTGAACATCAGATCCAGTCCAGGCTTCTCCTGTGTTCATCAGACGATGGTGCTTGCGACTCCAGGTTTCACTTTGATGTCCTGTCATTAGAATGCTGGAGCAATAGCTCAAGTGCCATTACCTTCAACTCACCTTTGTTCTGCAGGATAACTTGTATTCTCAGTTAAATCCCTTCCTGTACCAATCTTTATGATAATATATGCAGGACTGCGATGTCATCTGGTTAAGTAGATGCACTGCCTTTTGGGATCACACATATCCTGTTACAAGGGTCACTTGTTCCTCAAATGTTTCTGTCTGAACAGAGAGCTTCACAGCTTCTATGTATACAAAATATTGGACAGCTTTTCCCTGCCCCAAAATTGCTACATGGGAAATTTCTATGAACAAAGGGCTGGAAGACATGGGTTGTTTAAGGCCATGTGCAAGTTAGATTGGACACTTTGCATGCTTTTGTCTTAGCTCCTGAGACTGCTTAACCTGCTTAGAGAGTTCGCATTGCTTCGTTTTTTCCCAGAAGTAAAATACATCCACTGAATGTTGGTGTTGTCTTTCATTTTCAATGAAGACCAAAAGCATTTGGCAAAGAGATTCCCCAATTGGCAGGAGGGTGCCAGCAGCAAGAGTGGAAAGACGAGGCTGGGAATAAGAAGACTGCTAGCACAGACATGCTAAAAATAGCACCCTGGTAGGTAGACAAAACAGCCCTGTGTTTCAGGCCCATCACTAAAGAATTTCACTGCAATAATCTGTGTGTTCACAAACACCCTCACAAGCTCATCGGGCTGTTTGCGAGCTGGAATCTGCAGGTAACTTTCTGCAGGAGGAGGCATCAAAAGTACAAATCATACATGGTATTTCCTCTTAAGCACAGGGGAGGAAGTAATCACGGAGGTGAAGGCAGCCAACATCTTTGAAGGGATGACTAGAGGGACTACAGAGTGGAGTAAATAGTGGAGCTACCATAGGTGAGACTGTTGCACTTCTAAAGAGCAAATTTTAAGAGAAATGAGGAAAACAAGAGAGAGAGCAAACTAGAAGTACACTAGGAGATATACAAACGAGACAAAGTAGAGGTTTTTAGTATGAAACACATTTCCTCTCAGGAAATGAGCCTGTTCCTCAAAAATACCAAGCATGCTGCTCACAAGGAGGGAAGAGAAGATGAATTTGGTGGATAGAAGTAATTATAGATGCTAAGATGACAACAAAGCATGTTATCAGGACACAACCTGTAAACCAGCTAGGGATTATCAAAGTCAGAAAGGTGTAAAAGGAAAAATTAGTCAAGACAGTATGTGAAACTTTGTGGTTTCAGGTATTGAAAAAGTATTCTGATATCAAACATGCTCCATTTTCAGGGTTTACATTTGACCAGACATCTTTATATGAATATTTGACTTTTAAAAACAGGGATGAAGATATGAAACGAACATATCCTACATGTCATGTGCTGAGAACTATATTGAACTTGAAAATGGCTGGCCACAATAGCCAGGTAAAGAAGGTCACCTTTCAAGATATTTGCTTAACCAAATGTGCCCTTCAGCACACTGATTTAGTATATTGAAAACTGTATCTTTGTAAGTAGGTATAGACCCACTGAAGTAACTAGCCTTTGTAAAGCTAGATGAAAGCATCTAAAGCAGCTACAAAATCCTGTCTGGATTCCAGACTTCAATTTTTGCTTTTCCTGAAATCTGGGATGCTACCTCAGAAACCAAATAATTAATGGACATAAAGAAATTTGGAGAGTAACTCGTGCTAATAATTCACATTCCAAGAAAATTCTCTTCTTGTAATAGTAAGAAAGATTTGTTAATTAGGAAATGTAATATATTAAATTCTTATGCTGCATCCATAATCACGTCACCTGAAATTTTTCTTCAGTAAGTTAAGTCAGTGCAGGTTAGTAACATGCCTCTTTAGGTTTTTCTTTAAGACAATGAATCCTGAAGAAAACATTCAGAAGTGCAAATTTCACCTGTCTTAAGAAGGAACAATTGCTGCTGAACAGTGATTTTTAAGTCATAAAAACATAACATTCAGAATCTGTGCACCCATTAGCTTGACAGATGTTCTTAAAAATATTCCCCTGGTTCTAGGATTGGTATAATTACACTGTCATTTCTGCATGTCCCTGACAGACATTCAGAAACTCTTATGATTTTCTGGGTGCCCTTATGTTTTCTGAATCCAATACTCATATGTTTATTGCTTGTTTGATTTTAGCCAACATGCATAATTCTCGCTGCAGGCCAGCCTAGGCGTAGCTTCAGATGCAGACTTGCTTTGGTACCCATTACATGTCTGTTTGTGCGCTTGTGATGCTCTCTCCTGGCGAGGACCCAAAGGGATCCTGCCCAGTTACACCCTGGGCAGGATGGTAGGTCATGATCTTCGGTCCTAATGAAGACACTCCTTAAACTGAAAATTGCTGGGTAAAGATGTCTGGATGGTATTGCACTTGTGTCTGATAGAGACAAGGTGCACCGAGCATCCCTTCAGCCTGTCATCCAGCGGTTTCTCACTTCTTGCACTTTTTGCAAGTACATAGAAGTTGCAGGATGGACTAGCCGGTGGCTTTGCGTAGTGTCCTGTGTAAGGAGAGCACCAAGTCTGCCAGCTGTTGTGCAGGCAGGATGTCTCTGCTGGATTTTGCATTTGCCTGTGGAAGAAAGCAATCATCCCTTGGTGCCAGGGTGCCTAAAGCCTTCATCCAGGCAAGTTACAGGTTGGAAAGAGGACAAAAAGCCTTTAAGGCTTTTTGCTTTAGGAGCTTTACTGAGCTGGCACAATCTGGACTAATCATAGTCCTAAAAAGTGGTTAGATCATAACAATGTCTGATGTACTGTGTCCGCGTGTGTGCGCGTGCACGCTTGCCTGTGTATGAGAGAGAAAGACACAGTCACTGTAACAATCATAACCTAAGAAACTGCAGGATTGGCACAAAAGGAACGTATTTGACAATGAATCCATTTTTGTTAAATATTGTGGATTATCTTCCAGATTCCTTTGGGAAAGTACAGAAAATTCCTGCGCAGACCTGAGGGAAAATTATCTTACTGATCTGTTAGCACCTCTGCTGCTAATATAAACATTGGCAAAAGCTATATAAATACTGGTGGATTCTGGAAGGGCTGTGAGCAATTTAACAGCAAGAAGCTCCTTTTTAAATACACGAAAACGAAATGCTTAATGTGTCCCAGGATGCGTTGTGTGTATGTGAGTGATTACATACAAATGCCGTGTAATGAGCAACCTGAGAAAATGTAACTTGCACTACTGTAAAATTAATTATTCGTCAATTAAAGCCACAGTAGTGTACTTGCTCTGGTTGTGATTAAAGTTCCTCCTCTGACATTGTTCACCTGCTGCTATGAAAACAAACACATTTAGCGTAAGAATCAATAAGTGTTTTTTTCCTAAAGCTATTTCTTGTTTTCTTGGGTAAATTAGGCCCAGATCCTCCATTTAGTTCTCTTCTAGCAGCTCTCTGAGCTCACAGGAGTGGAGTGTGGGTCACTTCATGGCAGACCAGCAGCCAGGAGGATGATACTTCATCGCTACGCGTATTTTCTCAGTTATTTACCAAATCTAAAGCTTGCCAAAAGTATCTACAGAGCCTATCCCAGGCCTCCCCACCCCTGTTGTCCCTCTGTCTATATTTATAATTTACACTGCATTGAGGTTTCTCATCTTAATTTAGAGCTGTCTGTGCTTTTTTAAGCTCCTCACACTATGCACTTAGGGAGGTGAATATACCTGACCTTCTGGGGTTCCTGAAGGTGGGGATTTGGGGCGATGCGCAAGAGCCCTTTCCAGGAGCGGTGGGTGCAGGTGAGCCCTCGTCCCCACCAAGTCCTGTGGGGTGCAGGGAGCCCTGGCCCTGCCACCTCGCTTCTGCAGGAAAAGACTGGGGAGCAATCCCATGGCAGCTGCCATGACTGGCAAGATACCGGGTAATTTAGTGGCAGCCTGCCCATACTGGCAAAGCAGGAGTTTCCTACTACCTAGTCCAGTGCCATGTCCTCCATGGAGGTGAGTCTGGTCCTGGGTCTGCTTTTGCTGGTCCTCATGGAGGAGAGAAGTGTTTTCAGGAATAACACATCTGGGGCTTTATAAGAGTGAACCAAAATTCGCCTGATCGAGATTACTGCATGGGTTGGTGTCAAAGGCAGAATTAAGAGGTCTAACCCCGGCAGCCAATTTCACAGACGCATGAACTGAAGAGAGCAGGTGAGTGTGTATTGACTGCCACCCTCTTCACTCTGCTCTGTTTTTCTCAAAATCTCCCCCTTGAATCACCCCTGGTTTTGCAGTGGACGTTTGCACTGCATCTGATTGATTGAGTATTCCCTTGGGCTGTATTTTAGCATGGGTGGGACCGCAGAGGAAGGGGCAAAGCCTGTGTTATTTTCCTCCTTGGTTCCTCTTCTGGTAAAATATTACAGCACCTTACCTTGCTGTTCCTGTTATGCTTTCTATTTTGTTAAAATGCCCAGAGGTCTTTGGGCATTTCGTGCCAAAAAAATATCCCTACTAGTCTCCTTCCATTTCCTCTCCCATACTCCTCCAGGGTCAAAACCCTTGATTTAACTGGGACTTCCCACCCCCCTCATCGCCCAACAAAGTAAAGAGTAAAGAAAAGCATTATTGTTATTTAACAACTTTGAACAAGAAAAATAAAGCGCAGCTACTTAAAACCCAGGCAATTTCAGCAACATTTTCACTGAAAAGAATCATCTGAAAACACGGACTTTGTATCACCAAGAGGCTTGGAAATGCACAGAAACTAAATGTTGATATATTTTCTGCAACCGCATTGACTGCAAGAGAGCTTTGCAAAAAGCTTTATTAATGTAACTGTGGCAGGATGCTTTCCTGGGCCTACAGACAGTCTGAAAGGCTAGTTTGGGATTCATTTAACTTATTTAGACACCAAGTTTAATGCCTGAACGTCATCTAAAATTATGGGACTTTCTTAAACTAAAATGGTGTAATACCAGCCTGGTTAAACCAAAGGGTTACGAGAGGGTGAGCTCTGCATGTGTGGAAACCATGTCTAGTTGAAATCCAATTTACTGGGTTTATCTTGAATGAATAAGTTTAATCTAACAGCTCTTATCCCAAGGATGGAGATATGAAGTATTTCTTTGCTTCATGGCGGAAACTGAGAGCTATTACAGGGAAGGAAATACAGAAGGCGGAAGAGATGAGTGGGAAGAGGGACAGAAGAGAACAGGGGATGGAGGAGATCGGGGAGAAAGCACAGAGACATGGAAGGGGAACACATCTTACTCAGCAACACTGACTGTAAGAAGGCATTAAGCAGATAAACAACAATTTACTACTTAAAAGCCATATTCTACCCTTGAAGTATGTGCAGACCTCCCCATGAGGTCAGTGGGTGTGCCAGTCTGGGCTGTCAAAAAATATGTTGTCTGAAATTCATGTCCTGGCCTTCTGGGAGTAGCTGGATGTGGAATTTGGCGCTGGCTGTGGAACGAGTTTGACATTACTGTACAGAGCAACTGATGCTGGTGGACGCATGTCCGAGGTGTGATTGTGCAAGGATACGTTTCTTCACCCTCGGCTCATGGGAAAGTCGATCAAGCTGCTTAGTGTGAATAGGTTGTCTATTAATTTGTGGCCGTGGGGTGTTTGTGTGATTTCTTATGTATTAATTCTCACACCTTCCTGAAGGTGATAATTCCTTCTTGAAGTAAGGAAGAGTGGTACCTGCTTTATCAGGTGCAGCGACCTGAATGTGCCAGGAGACTAATGGAGGTTCTTTCTGGCAACGCAGAGAGTTCATGGGGGAGAAAGGAATGGAGCCATGGCAGAAGAACTGCTCTCCTTTATGGCATGGCTATGTTTACATGGACTACAGTAGGACCAAAATTCACTTCTCTCCAACAGTTTGAGCCAGCGTTACTTCAATTAGTCAAAAAATAAAATAAGTCTAGTAATTAAATACCCAACGGAACTAGTGCTTACGATCACTACCTAGTTCTCAGCACCTGTTTTGATTCTATTGGCAGCAGTTGCGCTCCAAATGGCATAACTTGTACATGACAGGAAAACCGAGGAGGCAGCCATACAGTTAGCAGCATCCTTTGAGCTCAGGGACTGGGGCAGAGGGGTGACATGAGGGCTAAGGGGGTATTTCCAGGCTTGGGGCTGACAAAACCTAGAATTGTCAGAAACTGAATGGATTCGGAGGACTCTGATTTCTCTGGGAGGAGAATTTAGGCTAACATAAACCACTTCCAGAAAAGGTTTAGAGGAGGTGGAGTTAATAATAATATAAGGTTCTTCAGTATGCCCAGAAGCCCCAGATTGTGTCTGAGAAATATCAACACCAGTTATATCTGACAAAACAATCCCCTGTAAAACAGTTGAAGTATCATCTAAAATCTACAAAGATCTCCTCCTAATCCTGAAGAGAAATTAGATAAAAACTTGAGGCACAGGATTTCTGTCCTTTCCAAAATATTTCTGGCATTGACTTTCAACATCTGCATCTTCATGTCTCCTTCAGAATACATTGCCAAATCTAATCTTGTTTTAAAACATTCGCTAGTCTTAATTTTCTTGATGCTGTGTCAAGACACGTATCACTATAGGTGCCAAAATGTGAAGAAGTATTTTCTTGCTTCCAATTTGAACTTGCTATTTTTGAATTTCATTGAATCTCTCCCCCTTCTTGTGATACAAGCCAAGAAGCAAAACAAACAGAAAAGCCCTGTGACCTTCTGACCTGCCCCACCTTGGCTAAAACAGGTGTAGGAGAAGAAAGTCCCCATCTTCTAAGCTGCTATAGCAAACGACTGTGAGAATGGTCACTAACAGATAGGCTGTGCTGGGAGAAAGATACCTGCTAGGTAAAAGTCCAAAGATAATTTGGCATTCAGGCAACAACTGCAAGTTGAGCCATTACAGATCTAAGGAGCCCACAACCCATTTTTATTTCAGTACAGAAGCTGTCTCGCAAGCATCAAGCTTCTCTTCACAAAAGGAGATGATAGCTGTCCTCATCTGGCATATACATTAAATATGTTTTAGATTTTGGCTGGGCTGGAATTTTTTCACTTCCTTCATTCTGAATTTACGTCCCAGTGGGGCATTTAAACCGGAGGTGACAGTGTGTCTGTCTGTACCCCAGCCCTGTCAATCCAGTTGCTGACAAGGGGAGAAAGTGAATTAGAGAGTCATGCTGCTTTAGTTCAGATTCTCCCTCAAAAATAGATATCCATGTGAAGTAGCCATGAAAGGTCTTTTTGTGTATGGCTTTATCCTGTCATAGCAGGGGTAGCTGTAATGAACTGAGGAAATGTGAGATGAAGTGGGAATACAGGCATGGATGAAAAAACTGACAAAATGTCAGGAATCCTTTTTTTGTAAATCTAAATGTAGAACTGAAGCCAGAGCTGAAATGTATTAAATAACTGTCAAGTGGAGAATTACTGGGAGCTGCCTTCCACTCTGTGTAGAGGATGCCTTTCAAAATACTAAGTAGCATCATTTTCAGCTGATGCTTCACATAGCAGTATATGGGAATGCAAAATTGGGATTAGATACACAGCCGGGGTACAATGGCATCCTGCTACAGGCTCTGGCGAACAACGCCAATTAGCACCCACTGGGAACCTGCCTCCCTGCACCGAAGAGCTGTGGAAGTGCAAAAACATTAATAACTCCTCTGTTGTGGCCTTGCGTTGAAATGTCATCCTCCTTGTGAAAGGGAAGTCCTGATCAAAGTCGTCGAGAGCATGGCACGTAGGGAAACCTTCTTTGACATTTCAGGTGAGATCACGACGAAAGAAAGAACTATGCACAAAAGGCACTGACTGAGGCATGGAAAATATTGGGAGCCCAGACCAGTTGGATACTTTGTCGATGACCTCATGGATTATCATCACCAACGGGTCTATGTTATCCTTCCTTCTCCCTCTCGCCCCCTGCCAACAGCGAGTGCTCCCCACCGTGAGCTTCTCCAGACAAAATGTAAGCGTGGAGGCTGGAGTCTGCGGCTCTCTGCTGTGCCTGGGTCACAGGTTTTGGTGTGTTGTGCTCAAAGACATTCACACTTGTGTCATGTTGGTGACCACAGGAGGAACTGACATGTTGAAAGAGCGAGATGTGGGGAGACCTTGGTGCCATACACAGATTCTTACAAAAAACTGTAGCAAAAAGTACAGAACAGCATAATAATCAAGGACAGTGCTTCAACTTTCTGCTTCACCTTTCCTGCTGAATGACTGAAATGAAGGTGTGTTTCTTGAACTGGACTCTCACTTCGGTCAATCAATCCGGCTGTGAGGGCATTGCGCCCAAGGGCAGGTGCCTGCGAAGCTGTCCATCTGACTTCACAGAGCATGAAAGCTCTTCACAAATAGTTAATTTGTGCCTCCAAACAAGTTTTCATGGCACTATGTTATACCCTCCCTACCCACTGACACCAAAAGAGCTTCTCCATTCAGCGGGGGAGCACCGCTGGTACTTGGTACTTCTGAGCTTTGTTTGACCAATAAAAGCACAAACCAGCACTGGCCACAGTCTAAAAACTGTGCCAAACCTTTCCAACAGTGTTGTCCTGTGCTGACCTGAGGTAGGAGCATTGCAAAAACCTTTCTCCTTCATTTTGACAACTCAGGTCTCATAAGCCCACACTTGTTAAGCTTATTGGCTCTACTCGATGAAAGAGATGTAAAAGCTTTCTGCTACACCAACTAATCCCCCTAATAAAGGTGAGCCAGGCTTCAACCTTGGCTCTCTTAAAGAGTGTGACATTGAATGGCAGTAGTCTGTCTCATCACAAAAAGCTTAGCTGCTCTGATGGTGGAAACTCGCCGCAGGGATCACATCCGAGTGCAGCACTCATAAACCAGACGCGTGGCATCGTTCACCCTGAGGCATTCGCTTCAGAACGCCTGTCCCTGTTTCTAGACCACTCTGAAGCTGTGGGGTGATTTCTTCTGAAACAAATCAAGGGCAGACAAGTGAATGCTAACTGTGCTTGCATAAAGGCACTGGTTCCAGCCACCATCCCCACGGACCAAGGCTGGAAAGGATGCAGAAAAACTCCAAGCTGGCTGTGGGACACATCCGGTCTTCTGGGCATTGCATTATTTCACTATCCTTTATTTATTTTTGTCTCATTTTGTTTTGTCTTAAATATAAAAACTAAGAAAAGAAGTGGGAGGGTGAAGACAGAGACCGAGACAACCTTGCAAACACTATGATTTCACCTTTTTTGATAGGTTTTGTTGTTTCATTTAGCCTACATTAGGGCTTTGCCTACCTTTTGATCTCAGACCCACTACTAGAACAGATTTGCTATAAAAAAATACTGCTTTTAAATGATGTTTGCTTTAAGTAAGTCTGGAGTGTGATTATTGTGACTTGAGAAAATAAGAGACTGTTTGTTTTAACTGAATTCATAACATATGTTTGTAATAAATGGACTTGGGCAGTTGTCCTGATGCTAAATTGGCCAAAATTTGAAATTACTGCAGCCTTGGTGAAATTTCAGCACTGCAAAATCCAGCAAAAAAAGAATCATGTGTGAAAGTTAACAACTGAGCAGGGTGAGGGAGCTTGGGGGTATGATTTACGGCTGCACAGTATGCTGGGGGACAGGGAGCAGTGGAAACGTGTGCTCAGAGGGAAGAAAGAGTTTCTGAGGCTCCCAGCAAGACTGCACCCCGTTGCCATTTGCAGGGCTGCAGACCGAGCTCAGCCGTCAGCCACCTGTATTTCTCCTCGGGAGCAGGAATTCCTGCTCAGACCACCTACTTCGAAAACCAAAGCCAGTTAAGGCAGAATTTAACTGCTTGGGTTCAAGACAGTGATGCAAACTGCCTGTTAGCCAGGGAGTCCTAGCTGAAGGACTTCTTTGGCTGGCTGTGCCTCCAACTTTGCCTGAAAAGTTCACAGTGTACCTCTAAATGCAGTGTCTTGTTGACGGTCTGAGCTGGCAGGCTGAATTTCACTGGGGAAATTTCATCTCGCAGTTCCCACCACCTCCTCCTTTGATGACACAAGGTCGAGGACGGACACCAACAGAGCACATGCCAGGCACAGACTTCTGACTACAGAAACTCTTCCGTGGCCATTTGCAACAGATTTCATAAAACCAAAGACAGGTTTCTCTATTATAGTTGCTTTACAGTGCAAGTGCTCTACCTCTGTCTTCTTTGACTTGAATGAGAAGATGGTGCACAAGAAAAAATGTCAACCCATGCCCTTCACAGTCGCAGGGTACGTAGAGCCTCTAACTCCTGCGGCCCCCCCAGGCTCACCTCCTTCTCTGCTCTCCAGCCATCATAGATCAGATGGGGCAGTTGTCTCCTTTTCGTTACTGTGATTTCCTTAATAAACTAGACTAAGCCTTGGACTTAATCCCAGCACAGTAAGCACTGACTGAAGCAGTGAACAAAGCCTTGAGGGAAAACCCCACAAGAATATTTTAGAACCAAAGCATTTAAAAGCAAACACAATTAAAAACCAATAAAGTCTAAAACGTAAGTGCCCTCCCCTCCAGCTTATCTTTTTTGAACTTGGGCTTGCAAAGAGCATCCTTGGACTTACTGCTTTGTCTCTTCTTTCCTGAGAAAGGGTTTTTATTTCTTTAATTCTCTTCTGATCTCTTTATTTCAGGGATGTTCTGCATGGACGAAACAACTCTACTGTTTCAGCCTGTGGTCAGGAAATATGCAGATGTTCTGAAATGACTCTCTGATTCCATGTCAAGAGGTTTCTCATCTTGATCCATTATGTTACTTCCCAGATTGTTTTTCCAACAGCTGTCTACTAAGTAAGCTGTAAACATTCACATAGAGAGTAATTCTTTATTATACAGAAACTGAGCCTTTCTGTCAGGTCAGCTCCTGTTGTTGGTGTTGTTACACACAAGCCAGCTACAGTCTTGTGGGAGGGTAAATTAACGTGATCATCCCCATTTCCACTCGCGCACATAGTAGCTCTGTGCTTATCTCATTTATGGGAGGCTGTCACTGCTTGGGTTGATGGCCAAGGCCCTACTTAATCCCTCCATATCTGCCGTGACCACCAATAGGAGAAAGCCAAGATCTCACAGGAAACATATCTATTGGGCTGGACACATGTAGTCTGACAGGGTTTGAAACTGCAGAGAGGAGGGTGGATTTTTGCTTGCCTGAGTACTGTATTGCACTTACTGCTGGGTGGCAGATCAGACTTTGTTCCTGTTGCATGACAAGGATATCCCAAGCCTTTGATTTACATTCCTATTGACTACTGTGCAAAGAAATGACATAACTGTCCTTACAGGTCAATATTACACCTTAGGTAAACCTTTTCACCCAGCCAAGAGCGTCATACTGATGTTACTCTACATTTTTACACTTTTGCTTAGAAATGGCATTATCCTTAGTATCTTTTAACTCTTTTCTACTTAACAGTCTCTTCCAAAGAAGTTTTGGTGCAACTAGAGACAACTAAATGTTGCATTGGGAAAAGCTGTACTTTTCCATGCATCAAAACCCAAATGGGGTCAAGGTATACTTCTAGCACATATGCACTAGAGGATGCCAAACTGGGACACTGTTGATAGTAGGGTATCTTCAGAATGCAGGAGTTTTTAGTGAACACAGAATCTGCACACAACACAGCCTGCAAAGAGAGCACCAAAAGGGTCGCATATCTTAAGGCTGTTGCCTCTACTGAAGAGCACAGTTTACAGGGGGAAGGATTGGATGCTATAATGACATTTGGTACTTAGCCAGTAACAGCGCCTTACTGTGTGTTGTTCTTAAGATATACTATAAGGAAGGGAACATAGACTGTGTGGTGGGTGTGTGAAGAGTATATCCTTCATTATTCCCACACAAGCACACTATAGCCAGGTACTATATCTTAAGGCAAACTCATTTGATGACTTCCAGTTACATTTCCAGTTGAAATGACTTTTGAAATGTGATTGTAATTAAATCCCTTAAAGGCTTATGGAAAAGGCACACCCCCTTCTGCAATATCTGTGGGCCCTAAAACTGTGCAATATATTGAGAGACTATGGAGCCTTTGTTTGATTATACAAGTAATTAAATTTAAAATTTTATTAAACTTGTTAATAAAGACATAAAACATAGAGCTTCATACTTTGCTTTGATTTGCTGTGAGCTTTCACTAAATCCACAATTTCCTGGCACATGAATACACTGTGTTTAAGGCTACTCTGGCTTAACCACGTAAATTCAAAATAGTGACATCACTTCGATGGGGACAGAGAAGGAAACCAATTGGGCTGCATCAAAAAAACTCTTTCTAAAGGCATACAGTGCATCCTACATAAAACAGCTGTGTGAAGTTAGGGTCAATGCCTACAGGCACTGGTCAGCTTCAGGGTGAAGAGCAATGCCCAGCAGACCTGCGGAGGGCTTCACCTTGTTCTGGTGAGAGATCAGGCGGCCTTCTCTGTCCTTCCAGAGATAGCTGTGAAGTTCAGTTCTGGAAAATATTATGATCTGTTTCAAAGTTGAAGGGGTGTTGAAGAGGGGGATATCTATGACAGACAAACTCCTCAAAGACAGGTCAGAGGGATCTCCCAGTCCTTTGGCTCCTGGAGGAGCCAGAGAGGCATCCTGGATCCAGGAAACAGCCCACTGTTACTTCTCCTTACCTTATCACCTCAGGCTTCAGGCTGTAATTCCCAGAGGGTCCTCACCGAATCATAGGCTCAGGTCCTTATTTTAAACTTATGTAGGCTTCTAAAATATGACAAAAAATCAAATCCAAGTTGAGCTCTTCTCTTGTGAGCTTCCTTGTCCATCTAGAGGAAAGACTGAGGTTTCAAATCCTGAGTTCCTTTCTCTCTCTCCTTCTCCAGAAAAAAAGAGCAGAAAGGCCCACAATTAATATAGCAACTCTTCCATTTCTGTGAAGCCAGCAGTAAGAAAAAAATGCTCCAAAACAAATGAACAGTGATGTTGAAGGTCATACAACTTCTCTTTGTAATGAGGCCCTTCATATGACTGGCTTCATAGGGGTTAATTTGCAGAGGTTTGCTGTGATCACACATTTTAGGAAAGACATGTAAAAGATTTTCTTCTCCTTTCAAATATGAACTATAATATACTCACACTTGTGCTGTTAAAAGCACAGATCATAAAACACAGGCGCTACAAGGTGGCCTTCCTGGCTCTGCTATTATATAGCTTTCTCAGCTCATTTTTAAACATTTACATTTGTTCATCAGACGTTAACATACCTTTTGCTATGCCATACACAGGGATGAAAATTATGTTCTTAGGACAAGGCAAGGAAGGAAAACTTCATAAAGCTACTCAGCCTCACAGCCATAACTTGAAGCAGTTTTGGCCTTTCATGGGAGGAGAGAAAGAAGAGAGGAAGAAGGGTATGTGTATATTCATTACAGCCCTTAAAGTTTACAGAAACACAGGTTCCCAAGAGCCATCTCAATAATGGTTTTAGTCAAATATTTATGTTGCTATAACTTTATATGTTTAATGATTTTCCCCATTAAGGTTTTTGTGGTTTAGCAAGGAAAATCCGAATATTCTTGATGATGATTGGTGACTTAAAATCTCTTGTAGCAACACAGTGTATAAAATCCTCTCCAAGTAACTGCCTTTTTCACACATCTGGAAAGACTCCTTTTTTTTATCTGCCAGAGCCTTACAAGGGCAGCTTATTACATAAATAAACAGAAGAATATATGTAGTCATAGAATGACTGAATTGAGTATAATCTTACAAAAACAAACCCTGCCTCAATACTCCTTTGTTTGTTGCCTTTTGGCACTATTACTGACTCTCCTGTGTGTACTGTATAATCATTACTGCCTCCACTCTCTCCCTGATGCAAAACGCATCCAGGTGGTCAACAACAACAAGGCCAAGGCTTGCCTAGCAGTGCAACCTTCTGGAGCCGAATGCATCCTGGAAATGGGATCTCTGATTCTCATATGCTTTCCAAGTGGGTAAGAGCACCACCACTGTTCCAGATGTCACAGACGTTGTATGAAACATATTTGGCCTGCTGGAGCACCAGTTATTTCTTCTGAGCAACTCTACAAAGAATGTAAGGAAGGGATCCGTGTCTCCTTCATAGCCATGGCCATTCCAAGAAGAACTTTCTACTGGGACGCTGTTACTGTCACCTGAAAGGAGAAAGTTCATGAGTGATTGTAGGGGAGGAAACAGTCCCAGAAACCAGAGGATATTCACTCTTGGGTGAATTAAAAGAGTTTTCTAATCTCTTGCAGACCCATCTATGTGTATGCCTCTTGTCACTGAGAGAAAATACTGTCACTTTGGTCTGGTCCAACAGGCACCCCGTAGGGTGATTACCTCCTGCTCAGTCCTTTGATGGGAAGGGAACTGCACTGCTGCAGCACATGAAGCCCGGCTATAAATGTCTATTTCATGTACTTGCTGGTGAAACACAACCCTCCTGGGCCAGGACAGAGTTACAAAATCTGGTACCTTCTGGCAGTGAAAAGGTTGGAGCACCCTGCAAGCATGGGATGTACTCCCATATGTAGAAGGGAAATGGCATTATAACTATGGCAGCAGAGACGCTTCAGTTTCCGTGTATTTTTGTCATTTCAACAATTATATGTAATAGAGCAAAACAGAAAATAAAAGAAAGGCATTTAATGTTTTTGCTTCTAGCTATTTATCTTAACCCAGTCCTAGAAGCAATAAAAAGGCACTTACACAAAAAACTAAGTAGTCTAATCAGATGACATTTACTGAAAACACACTTCGTTTCCATCTGTTAGATACTTTTTTTTCTGAGTCATATTTCTGTGATACAGCTCTATCTATTCAGCCTGTTACAACAAATACCAGCTACAGAGATAAGTCTTTATCTTCTATATTTTTCGAAGCTCAGGAAAGGGAGGAAATGACTTGCCAGGAATGCCTTTGGCACAGAGTTCATCATTCAGGAACATTTCTGTGATGCTGCCACTTAGAGTGAATGTAAGGGAGGGAGGATGTCCCTGAAGTTCAGTCCTCTCTATTGATGTGTTGGCTGAAGGAATTAAGTTCCTATATGTAAATGAAGTTCAGCCCAAACCCTGGAAACCCAAAACTCAAAGTAAGGTTTCAGTTTGGCATCATCTTATGTATGGGCTCTGTGCTCCACCAGGCACAGCAGTTTGGAAATCAGAGACCTCAGGCTGCAATTGCTCAAAGCATAAGGCTTCACACGTAGGGTGATGTGGTTCTTGCTCTGCTTCTGCCCTGGGTCTGACAAAGGAGGGAGGCTGTGGTAGGACGCTGTATCTGGGACATCACACGTTTATCTGTCTGCACAGCTACACGGCTTCTCTGGTACCCTGGGACTTGGCAGCTCTGAGCAGCCGCGCAGGGTGGGAATACTCACCTTGCACAGCACAGCGAGAGGAAGCAGAAGAGAAGTCATGTTGCTTCATGGGAGGCCTGACTACCCCCACCACCAGCTAGAAATGTAGGAATCAGGCGGGAGAGTCACAAAACCAGACAGTGCTGGGGGACACACACACAAGATAACAAAGGAACAGGACCTAGACCTGTGCAACTGCAAATGCCATCTTTTCACAGCCAGCCACCAACCCATGCCCAGCTGGAAACTAACCCATAGACCTTGGGGTGCATCCACCAAGGGACAGGAACTGGGACAGAGTGCCTGGCAGTGCTCATGGGCACCAGCTCGGGAGCACGGGGGCATGGGACACCCAGAAAAGTAACACATTGTTTTGCTTGTCATTAGAAGGTTAAGCCAGTTCCAAAACAGCAAACACCCGCATATATTGAACTCAGTTTTCCACATTTATAGAGCTGAGTACTGAAAAGGCATCATTTAGGGGAGAAGACAGTGAGCTATTCTGCTGGGATCCTTCAGATGCCATGGCTTAAATGCATTCATCATGTTAACCCAGCTCTCTGTTTCTCCAAGTCATGTGCTGCAAACAGTCTCTCCACACACAGACCGACATCAACCTTGTCATTACAATTTGTCACACATCTCATTTTATGTTTGGCGTTGTACTGGAATATTATATCCTCCACATATTGCTGTAGGCTGTGAGTCTGGAGCAAAGCAAGAATGGGGGTGGGGATGGACAGCAGGAATGAGAGAAGGACAAAAAGAAGGAAATTGCAGACATTAGTAACTACCAAATTTCCTCTGGAGGTTTGACATTTCCTGTAGAAATAAGTCAGTGCCATGGCAGTGATGACAGTACAGTGGAGACATACTCAAGCTAACTTTAAAGCTACCATCAGCACACTCAAAACCACGGGAACGGGGCTGGCTACGAAATCACCAGAGCAGTGTAGTAAATGCGCAGCTCTGAACCACTATGAAGAGACAGCTACCGACATCTGGACTAGTGAGTCTAACATTGGCATGGCCACATCACCCTGCAATGTAACCAAAGGGAGCGTGTGGACACATCTAAAATGAAAGATGCATCTTTGCTGCATCTTCTTTTGCATCCTAACCTGTCACGTGCTCGAACTTTCTCTTTGGTGCAGTAAGTCCAAAGTATACAACAAAGGAGATGTAGTTTGATTATTTTGTTGGGTTTTTTGATTATTTTATTGTTTCTTATGCCTCATTGGATATTTTGCAAAAGCTGTTTAGAAACATATTTCCTTCTCTTAATGTCGAGTCATTCCTTTAAAAAGGTAAAAAAGATAATCTGTAAAGAATCTAGCCATGTCTTTGCAGATGACAGGAGATTTAGCAAAGTGTTATACTCAAATTTATGTAAAATGCTATACTGGTTTCAGTCCCAGGGCATTCATGCAAACTTCTTTTGTAATTTTACTGATCTAATACCTGTTAGTTTTGGCTTGGAAAAAAGCCAGCCATGAAAACCAAAACTAACAAAAGCAGAACAGTAAGAATAGCACAATTTCCATTCCACAAGTAATATTGTTATTTGAAATCACTTTGCCTGAAATCAGAAGACAACTAATTTTCAACTGAAGTTGGGATATTTTAAAAAAATATTAGCTATACATTTTGGGTCACTAGAATAGCTTGGCTTTGAGAAAATGAAAATAATTCATCCAGACTTAATGTCCACTGTTTAACTGACATTTACTTCAGTTCTATTTTGTTTCTAAAGTGAACGCCAGAAAACCATTCAAATGAAAAATAGGATTTGGAGTTAAGCATTTGATTTGCCCTCATTTCTCAAGAAACACAGGTTAACCTGTGAAAAAATCTTTATGGCACCATTTACAACCATAGTGCAAAAGGCAAAACAAATCACAGTCACATAAGTATGGGGTTTGAGACAATTACCAAGACTGTGGAGGGGATGCTAAGATCAGGAAAGTGCTCTGGTGTGAACAGCTGTGGCAGAACTGGTCTCTTACCAGCATACTTATGATAATCTTTCTCCCCTAACATCCACTTTGACTGAGTGAAATAAGCTGTCAGTAAAAGCACAATTTTTTCCAGCAGAAACACAGGGGCTTTTGCTAAAACAGCTCTGTATTGGGCATTTAGCAAAAACCTCAGCGTAAGCCTTGCTTACGGCAAACCGCCCGTAGCTTTATGTCAGCAAAACATGCAAGCAAAAAAAAGTCATGCTAGATAACTCTACCAAACTGTCTCTCCTGATTTTGTTACCCAAACAAAAACCAAAACAATTCCCTCCCTCCATCCTCCTCCCCTTCCCCTTCCCTCCTACATTAAAAGAGAAGCAGCAGCCTGCTCAGGCTATAAAAACTCCCAGTCTTTTCACAGCCCCAGTCCCCAAAGGCCAGTGGAGCAGCCTGCTCCCCACTAACCTCCTTCCAAAAAACGCCCCCACCCCTTGCAAGTGAGTCATTTTTATAGGGCTCCCCAGGGTGCTCCCTACTGCTTTCGCCCAGAAACCCCCTTCCATTACCCTGGGCTTTCCACCTGTGAGGAGATGGCCCGGGGGAGATCGGAGCAGCTTTCGGTTACCTCCCCGCCTGCCAGATGCAGGGTGGGGTCTCTGCAGCCCTCACACTCCAATACCGCATGATGTCAAAACCTCTTTTTTTTTTTTAAACTAAAAAACAAAAATAAAAAATCCTCTGTATTTACATTTCAGGAACTTTTAACTCCCCTTCCCAGGCTTTGCATGTTGTATCCAACTGCTGAAGTTTTCTCACTCACTGGGGCTGATTAGAAAATCTTTCATGCTACAGCTTTTTTTTTTTTTAACTGGAAAATGCAGTTCTTTTGAAATCAAAATGCCATTTGCGAAATCATTGCAATTATGTTTGAATCTCCTTTTGAAAGTGGACCAGGAATAAATGGTCTGACACAACTGAAATCTCTGTCCCATTTCAGCATTTTTTATGATGAGCCTTTTGAGTTTTCAATTCAAAATAACCTTGAGTTTATGCCATTTTTCTCTTTTATATGTTATATCCTTCTACCAAAAAAATCCCAGATCAAAATGAAACACTTTGTTCAATCCAACAATATTCGTATCCAATTTCTTTTAAACGGAGTTTCAAAACTTGGTGGTTTTTGTTCTGAATTGACAAAAAAATCCTATTACAGAGGTAAAAGATGCGTATTATGACCATATGCCTGTGTGAGGAGAGTGCTTAGGCAATGCCCATTTTTTAAAGCCCAAAAGTCCACTTGTGGAAAACCACCCGTGATTATCTGCCTGTGACTGTAACTACCTGACCAGCACAGGAATTGTAGCACACAACCTGCAGTTTTTGCTTTGCATCCATTCCCCATCAATGCTAATCTCCAGGATTTAGTGCTTTGCAATGCTCAGCATTACAGCATTTAATTTTCAGGCCTTGGCCCTGTATCCACTAGCCTGAGATAGGTGTTCGTGCACCGAGCGGGGAGACTGGAGCTGACAAGTAACAGCAAAGGAGGAGAGTGCTGCCCAAAAGCAGCGCTTTGAGGAAATATATCCACTAGTAACATCAGAGGACAAGGGGATTTCTTAAGTCCCTCTCCACTCTGCAGTACCTTTGGATAGCTACTTGCCCCGCTAGATGATGTTACCTTCCACGGAGGATTTATGCCCTTGAACTGTGCTGAGAAAGGGGGAAACTATATGCCGTCTTTCAGAAAGCACAGGTGATTAGCGGCAACATTACATTTTCCAGTTTTAGTTTCTGGCCTCATGGCTCTGGCCTCATCCAGGTCAAGACTTACCTGTTCCTCTGCTGCTGGCATGAAACTCAGCAGAAAATCTATGAAGCGCTCTGCCAAAATCCATGGCAGCATGATCACAGCTGAGACTGATCTGGACTCAGATGGAGTTGGGGAGTGCTTGTGCCGCGCGGGTCCTGTGGTAATGATGGGGAAGCCACAAATGCCAGTAAATTTTTATCTAAATTCTCCTTTCGAGCTCATCCATAGAGACTCTCCGACACACAAGTGGGTGCCTCCCCACGGACCTTACCAGGCCCTGCTTTGCAAACTCTAGTGCACAGAAAAAGGGTGGGAAGTTTGTTCTACACTTTTTTTTTAAGAGGATGGGAGTGTTTAGGATTAAAATGTAAATTGTTTTCATGCAAAGGTATGTTTGGGAGCTTTTGAATGGCCACAGAAGTCGATTTCATAAAAGTTTTAGCACCGCTGGAGGAATTATATCACTGACTGCACAGCAGAACTAAACCATCAATTTTGCTTCACAAAGCTGCTTTTTACTGTGTAACGAAAGCAGGGAAAACCCTCGAAGAGCTCCCCGAGCGGGAAGCCATCCTGAGAGAGAGAGATGTTGTGACTCATCTCCGTGGCAACCAGGGGTGATGACGCAAGTGGACGCTCTGGATTATTCTTGTTTAGCAACAAGCGTACAACACATAAATACATGTTTGGTGACTAGAGTATTACAAAGACAATGATGAATTGTCCACAAATCCTTATCCATCAAACTAGCCAGTAAACCTGGTGGGTGACAGAGATTATCGGAAACCAGCATGGCTGCTGATTTGCTGGTTTAATTTTCCTTTTAATGTGAAGATAAACAGGAGGAAGTTATAATATCCCTAAAGGATTTCATTCTGGAAGAATTAAGAAGGTACTTTTACTGATATTTATTTTTTAGGACGCAGCCTACATTGACAAGTATGAAAATCTCTGCCTATGCGGTGACCCCCTCCTGGGCTGTGACAGAGGTKTGATGTGGGACCTCCAGCCCCAGAGCAGGGGACTGTCCACCATCAGCTGTCAGCAGAAGGCAACAACTGTTTGGTTTGAAACATTGGGATATTTTGCACATCTGCATGAACTTCTACACACATAGTAGCAGCGCCAGTGTGCACTCAGGCAAGCACAGACTTTTCACAAGCAACTCTAGTCATTATATTTCTTTACTAAGTATGGAAAATGCATATTATGATAATGACAACTTTGTATAGATCCTGTCTAGGTGAAGAAAAAGTAATGCCCCTGCTATGTAGCACTTAATTTTTTTTTTCTTTTCTCCCTGAAAAATAGATTAGTTCCTGTTTTAAAAGGACCCACACCCCTATTTCAAGCATCCCAACTGCATTTCTATAACATCTCTCAGTTTAATCTGTAGCACTTTTCCATGTGCCCGAGGCCACTAGGAGTATCACTCTTCTTCAGAGTGCTCTTGCCAAGCTATGTGCATGTCTTCACCTGGGTGGCAAATCAGACCCCTTGGAGAACATCTGCTGTGTAATTGAGTCATAAGAGACAGTAATGCTGTGATGGCTGCTGCTAAGGGAGGGTTTCACTTGAGTACTTTCACTCAAGTAGCTGTCACTGTCGAATTCATACCTATGACCAAACTTGAAGTCTGTGAGATCAGACTCAGATGTCTAACATGAAACATCTAAGCTGCCTTCGACTCTAGAGGCAGGAAATACAGCTAGATGAACCACCACTATGACATTTTCTTTGTTGCTGTGACCGGGAAGTCTTTATCTACTAATAAAAATATTTTTTAAACTATTTTTGCCATATCCCCTCTTTGCAATCAGACAGATTTTCTCCCTTCCCCTTCATGGGGGAAGCCCCCCTACAGCAACTAGTATAGATGCTTCCAGGTAATAGCACAAAATAGTTCAATCCATTTCCAAATCACCTCATGTGAGGTGGCAACTAGGAATGGGGAAATCAATTCTTTGTACTGAACTGTGGATCAATTAGGAAATGCATCTTCAGTGATATTAAAACAGACTTATGATGGGGAGAGAGTGAGCGACAGGTAGCCTATAACAACACGGGACAGCCTCGCATATATAAAGCCCTACTGAAACATACACAACGCTAAATCCTCCACCACAGCTAGAAGAAATGAAAGTCACCTCCAGACTGAAGGAGGCTCTTTCCAAATGAGAGTGATCTGGCAGCTCTCCTAGAGTGAGCAAGTATCTGGCTGCACAGCAATTTGGACAGCTTATTTCCCTGTTTGCCTGGCAGTTGGAGATGCAAGACATGCTTCATTAAGAAGGATCACTAGATAGGGATGTGCTTGTTTTTTAAAACTGAAAATAAGCAGCATTCCTGTTACTTTAAAGTGAGTATCAGTTTTCTTTTGAAATTTAGCAGAGGCCTGGTAACAATTACCATATTTTAATGATTATCAACAAAGGGAATATCTAAATCACAGCAAGATTTTAAAAAATAGTTGGTGGTTCTGGAAACATATATTTTTGGTACATGACTTGCATCAGTTTTCCAGGGCCTGATTTTCAAAGGTTCAAATGTTCAGTGCTTCCAGAAAATGAGATGCCTTAATAACTTGGACCAAAAAACAGGAGACATTCAAAGGCATAAATTTGAAAATCTTGGCATTATATAGGCTATTTGTGCCTGCTTATCCAATTAACTTCCCATTACATGTACAGCTACCAAATGGACTGTCAGAACCTGTGCCTGTGATCCTGCCACCGTCCTCTTGCCAATCCAGAGAGTTCAAATATCATAAATCAGCTCCTCCCCTCCACAAAAAAAAAGAGTTTGCTGCTAAATTTATGAGATGTTTTTTCACCCAAAAGTTAAAATTTTGTGTTGGACTAGACCTCCTGAGGTACCTTCCAATCCAAACTATTCTCTGATTGTCTGATCCTAATCATGTGGGAGTTTTGTCCTTTCCCTTCCTTTTTGTACCACTTTACCCATTCCCAGCAGGCATAGGAAAGAGTCCTTCCAGCTTTCTCATGAGTACGCAGATGTAAGGGTGAGCTTACCAGGGTCCCATAGGCTCCGGCTGGCTCTCAAGGTTTGTATGAATCTGAACAACTTTCTGCCTGTTGAAGCAGTTTTCAGCTCTTATGCAGATAAAAATTTTGACATCAGTTAGCTGTCCCTACCAATGCCATCCTCATCTATTGGTGGCACTAATGTTATGCCTCAGTGTCTGAACTGAGAGCCAAGATCCACTGACCGGAGCCCTGGACAAGCAGTGACCAGACAGGAAGCCCTCCCCAAGAAATTACAAACTAAAGGTAAGACCAGAGACAATAAATGGATATAAACAATCATAAAGAAAGAGTGAGGCAATATTAGTCAGAGAGATAGGCAGCACATTCGTGATCTTAGCAGTCTAGCAGCTCAAATAGTGTGAAAGGGATCGATGAGTTTAATTTGCAGGAGTTTACAGGAGCTCCTCCTGAGACTGAAGGCAGCTTGGGGAAAAAGCACTGAAGTGTCTGCTTGAAATTTCACAAACAAAAGGTGGGTTGTTCAGAGTTGGAAATGGATCTTCCTATAGTGAGCAACAGATGATAAACAAAACAGTTGAAGATAATGAAGGTCTATGAAAGCACGGATATTAGTATGGTGGATGAGTTAAAGAAGGTTGGTTTGGAAAGATTCAGAGAGACAGGAACACTAATTACTGATGCATACTTCAACTCCCAGTTAATTTCTACAACTTCTCGTTGATTTAGTTAGAATCCCACACCTGCCATTCACATTCCACCCCAGTGTTGTATCCAGGCAGCCCTACACTCGTTTTCTGTCCCCAGGTTCACTCCTGTACCTCCGGTGTCCTTCAGCTCTTTAACTTATGCTTTCAGGCCTCGAGCATCTGGTGTTAGGGGCTGCTCTTCCCTGCCCCTACTACTGCTCAATTCCATTTCCCCTGTGCACCACATAAGATTAGCACAATCTTTTTCTGTATGTCTAACAGAAAAGTCAAACTGGATGAATAAAACTGCTGTCCTTCCACAGTGCTTAAGTACATTTGTCCACTGGGGGAATGGGCTGACCTCTTTGCAACCATGTGATATAATATGGGCATTTCCAACTTAAATTAATAGATAATAATTAATATTGTCAGAAAATCTAAACAAAAGCTTAACATTTTCCAAGCTCAGAAGGAAACAACCACAAACAGCCATTTTTTTCACTTTTCATTATGAGGAACTCACATATTGATGGCTGAAGTAGGAAGATGTTCAGATGATCACTTTGAGGATCAGATGACTGTAGTCAGAGAGGCAAGATGTATAGGCAGAGGTCATATCTTGTATTAAACGAATAAGTACAGCTGCAAAAAAAAGCAGACAAGATTTCATTGCTTTCAGGTCTGAAATGAGAACAGTGATCTTCCAAACTCAATCCAGGTTAATAATAACTGCTCTGGGCTTGACTTGACTAGACTGTTTGAGAAAAAAGGGTGACAAGAACTTGTGGGTCAGAGATGGGTAAGGGATTTCCAAGCAAAGCTAACAAGAAGTTTAAACAGTACGAGACAGAGACACAAACACACATTCATTAACAAGACCAACAGTGTTATCTAATTAAAAAAATCCCACCAAATTATGTCATTGTACATTTTTATTTTCTCCTGTTCTCAAAGCACTGCATCAGAAGTATATTGAAAAGAAAGACTTGTGGAAAGTGAAGGTACCCAAAACAAATCTTCATTATTTTGAGGAAGTGAGGGAAACTAATATCTCTGTGTCCACTAGAGCTCTCCTATATCCCAGATTTGCCAGGTGCATTTAATTCCTGACAATGAACACAAATGTATCTCAGATAGAGCAAGGCTAGGAGAGGAAAGATTGCTGAATATCAAATTTTGTTTTGTTCATTCATTTTTAGAAGATTTTTTACATTCTTTTTTACAAGAGTTTTACATTTTTACAAGAATAGGGTCTTTGAAGATCATGTTATGGAAGTCTAGAAAGCATCTGTATCCAGCACCTAAGGAATCCAAATTCTTTCCGAGCATAGCTCTGGATTTGTTACTATATTCACTTTGGAAAAGTAGTCCCGGTGGATAGCTGACCCCTGCCATTTTATGGCTCGCTGGCTCTTTGACAGCTACTTCTGGGTGGCTGCAGGTTATGACACAAATGTTTCTTCAGTAACCATTTACCTGCTCCTTTGTGGATTCCCCTTCCTTAATGTATCCCTGGCTTCGCATGAAGGACTGGAAACCCAGCCTGTGTGAGTTTGTAAAGTCATGGGGGAAAGGAAAGTGACTGACTAACAGAAGATCCTGAACAGCTTCTAAATCAGCTCTTTTTGTAAGGGTCACGTACCAGGAATTTGTTTCAGGAACTTCTTTCAAAGGAGAGAAAGCCCCAACATGCTCATGTTGCCTATCTGATCTTTTTCCTGGATTTTGCATGCAAATACAATGCTGAGTGGAAACAAGGAATGTTAGAAACTTTTGTTCTTGTCAGGCTTTTCGGGGCAAACTAAGAAGGAATTGCTCATGCTCAGTGACTTTGCTGTGTTTAATCAGATTCAGATGAAATGATTGTTGATAGATTTCTGCAGAAACATTGCGAAACGTATTGACTGACAATTTGGGAAGAATTAACGCATTTCAAAAATAAGGAAGCCAACAAAGTTCATTTATGACTTCATTCTAGATAAATGTTTCCTGTAAAACACTAACCTAGGAACTCTTAAAAATATATTTGTTGTGGTTTAACCCGGCAGGCAGTCAAACACCACACAGCCGCTCGCTCACTCCCCCCTCCCCTCAGTGGGATGGGGGAGAGAATCGGAAAAAAAAAAAAGTAAAATTCGTGGATTGAGATAAAGACAGTTTAATAAAACAGAAAAGGAAGGGGAAATAATGATAATAATAATAATAATAATAATAATAAAGATAGAATATACAGAATGAGTGATGCACAATGCAATTGCTCACCACCCGCTGAGCGATACCCAAGCAGCGATCACTACTTCCTGGACCACGCCTCCTCTTTATATATTGAGCATGACGTCACATGGTATGGAATACCCTGTTGGCCAGTTGGGCTAGCTGTCCCGGCTATGCTCCCTCCCAGCTTCTTGTGCACCTGGCAGAGCATGGGAAGCTGAAAAGTCCTTGACTAGCAAACTACTTAGCAACAACTAAAAACATCAGTGTCTTATCAACATTCTTTTCATACTAAATCCAAAACACAGCACTAGGAAGAAAATTAACTCTATCCCAGCCGAAACTAGGACAATATTATATATAATTTATATATTATTAGTATTAAATGTTCTCACTTTTTACTACTGTAGGAGCTGTTTTGACACACCAGAAAAAAGGATCCTGACCTGAAGAGGCATCTCTCTGATTTGGTGATAAGTGAGAATTGTTGTGTGGTGAGAGCTGTGCAGTAGTCCTAACACCTGACTTTTTTTATTTAGTGTTTTTCACCAGGTGAACTCAAAGAATGTTACATTGTGGAAAAGAAACTGAGCAACGTCTACTTTAAAAGGCTTTGTGTCCTGCTTCGCTAAAGAAAACCCATGTAACAGACACAAGCCCCCAAGCCACAGTCCTCTCCCTCAGGATGAATGCCCAGATTCATGTGGTGCACCGGTGATCTCAGCTGGACTTTGCACAGGATTAATATCTCCAGGAAGATGCATTTGCAGAAAAGGGGTTAGTTTTAAACCCACTGATAATTTGCCATTTCCATACTCTTTACTTTCTCCCTAACATCTGCTTTCTGCTATTGCATGTCGTGTTTTCAGGACTAATAATTTATATTGCCACCAAATTATATTTGAAAAGGAGTACAAGATCCCTAATTTGTCTGCATTTCTTTCAGAAATTACAATTCCTTAACCAGGACAAGGAGGAGAGGTACAGCTGGTTTCCCGCGTCCGGGTCAGTGTCCAGTGTTACCTCCAATGTTGCCACTGGTCTACAGTCTGCAGGGTGGGAGAGTTTTTTCTCAATTAAAATGTCTTTAAAACTGGTCCATATCTCGGAAAAGTCAGATTTATGTGAATCATCTTTTTCCGACAAAACTTTCAACTGAAGAAATCCTGATCAGACCTAAAACTGCAGTCAAAATGTCATATTGGAAAAAAATCATTGGCAATTTGGCTCTTCTCTCCTTGTCTCACTCTCTCAGATTGATCAAAAACATGCAGCTCAGACCAGAAAAGCCCTGCCAGTGAAAATGTTGTCAACTTCAAGATTATTTTCACATTATGTATCTCAGTTCTCAAACAAATAGCATTAAACCAATTTTTTTTCAATTATGTTTTAACTAGAACATTTTTTTCCTCTACTGAGTGAAAAAGGTGCATTTTCACTTGGCCAAGTCAATAAATCAGCAAAGTTGCCACATTGGTTACTGTTCTTGCAGCAATGGAATTACACGATATCAAACACACAGAGTTGTGCCAGCACACTCTCATCTTAGGATACAGGCTTTTTGGGCTTTCATCCAATCAAAAAGCTAGAAAGATAATAAAAATATATGTCTTGGACACTTTATGATTAATTGTAAAGAGGCCTAGAAATATTAGCTTAATAAACAGCCTTTGTAAGGAATACATGTTATTAAAATACACTTGTCAATGCCCAATTCTAATAATGAATGAATGAATAACACTTCTGTGATATATGAGGTGATGGCAAAAGGGAATGATAAGAGGGATGTCATAGCAAAAGGATTAAATTAAGTTGTTTGAGGAGGGCTACGCCACATAGGGAGTCTCCCTAGATGCCCTGGCTGCAAAGGACAGCTGTCATCATTCATATCTGTACTTTGCCGGGCTCTGCTCCCATGGAGGCATAAGCCCTTGCACATGTCTAGGATCCCTTCCAAAGGCCAACTGAATTTCTCCAGCACCTAAGTATGGTCTTTGTCTTGTACAAAACTCACTGGCAGGCTTTGAGATTTAATTTCACTTGTAAATTATGTATGGCACTAGGGCAGAGTCCAGGGGAGTTGGAAAACTTTGGTTGGACTTTTTTCTTAGCAATTTATGAGTCTTCAGTGTATTTGACCTAATTTCAGGTGGACAACTAAAACAGTTCTGCCCATCATCATTATGTTGGTTTTGGAAAAATAAGAAATTATCTGAAAAAATCATACCAATATGTGCTCTGACAGAGTCTTACATGATCATAATATCAAAGCCATTGAACCTGTTTATTCTCTCAGCAATGAATATACAAAATATAGTTGTATTGTACATCTCCATTGATTTTAATGGGAGCAACATTTGCTTCATGTTCAAGGCTGGCTCTGGTTCTCCTCAAGCTCCTTCTTTTATGTCGCAAATATCAGACAGACTAGGTTAGGATGAAACTTGTTGGCATTCAGAAATTAGTAAGTATTAGCCTAAAATATTTCTTGGGAAATGTTTCCAGTAAGCTAGAAATGAGAAGTGTAGAAAGTATAATAGAAGGTGAATAATCTTCTATATTTAAAAAGAATAGGGACATATTTTCTGTATAATTCTTTAAGACTTTTTATTAAAAGTGCTGCAACTTATGTTTGAGGTTTGGAACTCTTTACTTAACAAGAGGCAGCAGTTAAGCTTCTTTCCATTGTGGCCTTTAAAAAAATTATTACTCTCTTTCATTGCATTGCCATTAATTAGTTTATATGCCACTTAAATGGAGGTTTTATGCTTTAAATCACAGTGTAAAGCCTGGTGCTCATTAGGAAGTATTTCTGCCCCATTCACAGCAATTGAGTTCTAGACTGATTGGCCTCAACTCTGGTTCCTGAAATGGTACTTTGCTCATTAGTTTCCCACAATACAGGAAAACTGATTCCACTTTTTTCTCCATGATGATGCCATCTCAAGCTGCCCATATGGCTGGATCCTCATTTTCCTCTCCCTTCCCCTCCTGCTCTGTCCCTGTCCCTTGAAGCCCTCACCTTTTCAGTGCTGGTCCACTGCCTGCGGGCCCACGCTGGGCTTTGAATTAGTGAAATGATCTGGGTTAAAAATAGATTTTTTTTAATTAACTCTGAATAATTTAACTGAACTGATTTCCAGTAATGCCATGGTCCAACAGAGGGGGACAACGGGGGAGTGGGATTCAGTACCTGGCGATAGGGAGCCAGCAGTTGGCTTTGCCAGTGAGTGGACAGTGCAAGCATACCTCCAACCAGCACCTCTGTGGTCACCAGGTCTTCAGGGAAAACACTTCAGTTTTGTTTCACTAACAAAGAAAATGATGTCATCTGAAGTGCATTGGCTCCTTAAAATATAGATTGCTTAGCTTGATGCTAAATCACAGAACTTTCAGCTGCAAGAAACTCTTGCAGTATTCAAATATCACTGCTGTGTCTCTGGCTGGCCCAATAAAATCATGTTGTCTTGAGATAAGGGCCCAAATGGTCCACAGTGTCTAGAAAGGATCTGCCAGTCATTTGTACTGCATGCAGCACGTTCTTGTCTGTGAACATGAATGGATGCTAACGTTACATCCAACTGAAGTGATAAGAATGGATGGCAAAGACTCTAAGGGCTAATGGGGTTTGGTGCCACAGTTAAATAACCACCATCAAAACTCACAAAGAACACAAAGAAATCTTGGTATTGTAATTTCTCTGGTGACTATCACTCCTTAAGAAATATTGCTACTACTGTAGCTATGAAAACAGAAACTCTATTTCTTACCTTGTTACTGCAAAGCCAGAGGGATCTTTTCCTTCATGTTCCTCTAAAGAAAAACAAAAATGTTATGAATAAGAAAAAAGCTGTGGGGACATGAAGGAGGGGGAGAAGGGTCAATGCATAGTTAAACAAGGGTGGTTTGAGTGCATCTGCCTGGACATTCACAGGGCAGTATGACTGTGCTAGTACAGATAGTGATCCACTTGGATTATTAAGACCCAGTTATCAGCATGAAGGGACCATGACCCACATCAAGGCACATAACAGACTATACTTTTTCAGTTCTTACAATTGTTCAATCTACTGCAAATCCTTCTGTGAACAAGTCCAATTTTTTTGCAAAAAACTTTTTTTTTTCTAACTGTCTTTTTGTAGGATTACAGTAGCAACCTCGCCATACAATCCATCACCACCACTACAGGACAGACAGTGTTATGATGTACTGCCTTGAAATATTGTAGGACTGGGAAGACATTTACCTCTAGACAAAGGCATAAATGGTTTACACCGCACTACACTACTAGATGGTTTAAAGGTGTATTTGATTGCTTTTGTGGCTTTGTTTTATATACATCACATATGTACAAGCCCTGGGTGTTGTAGGCTTAATGCGTGTGTATGTGTCAATATGTTTCAATAAAACAGATTTGTCTAACGTAGCAAATGCACAAAAATGTGTGCACAAATGAAACATAAATTGTCCATCTCTTTCGGTAATCTATGTTAGACATTGAACACTACCATCTGTTCTGCAGGGAGAAAAAGTTGTTGTTCAGAGAAATAACTTGCCCTGGAAGAAAATCACCTGCTAACCCACTATTCATTAGAGGCTGATTTATGCACAAAAGCCTGAGGGTTTCTAACCCTTCCAAAACTCTTGGATATGTTTGTTTTACAAACTGTTCTGGTGAAGAAAAAAAAAAAAAACCAAACACTTCAATTTTGTTCATATGGTTTACCCTAACAGTGAGCCCATTTGCTAAGATTACATTTTTATTAAGATGATCTGGACACATTGTATATAGTTTCTTATATTTTACGTCATTGGAAAGGCAGCTGGTTTGCTTTGATCAAGCCTCATCAGGATGGTCAGCCTATACTAGCAAATAAAGCAGTACCAAACAACGCTCTGGACACTGGAACTCGATGGTATCTACTGGTCGTTAGGATGGTCCATAGCACTGTGTTGGCTGGGTTCATCTCCCATAAAATCCCCAGGCAGGGTTTAGAGAATAGTGCAGGTCAAGGACATTTCCTTTTGGTGGAAGTATGGACCCCTTGTTTCAGAAGATGTGTGCCTGGTGGTATTAGAGCCACCAACTGGTCCTGGACAGCTATAATTTACAACTGCAAATACAGTCATATTATGCTCTCTGATTCTCTGTATTTGTCTGTGTCTTTATCTGTTGTTTCTCAAGTTATAGACGATGAACTTTCTGGGGCAGGGACTTTGTTCTCTTTGATCGTGTAGCACACTAGGATTCTGGTCCATGACTGTGTCCCCTTCTGCAGTCTAAATAATAAATGATTCTAAAACTAATTCAGAATAATGCTTCAGACAACGGTATAGTAAAGAACAGCATAGAAAAGAACTATCAAAAGGCAGAGAAGAAAGCAAACAGTTACCTTATCCACTGTGGAAACCATTTATTTACTTACCCTTGTTATCCATGGACATTTATGTTGGTCACAGAACAAACAACCAAAGGAAGGTATGAACATATTTTTCATCTATTGTTATTGCTGAAATTATGTGCAGTTGCTGTCATGTAAGACTCTTGATGCAGTCATGAAAAAGTCCCTCCTTACACTGTGTGTTAGGAGGCTGGAATGAAGGGTTGACTGCCATGAACTTTTCTATCATTATTTTCTTTTCCTCCTGACATTTCTAAACACAAACACTTGTAATCACTTTTAGAAGGAAACCCTGTATTCATGCAAAGCAACAAGGGATTCCAGCAGCAAGACAGATACATCTGGACAATTTGGTAACCTCCCAAGCTTTGATTTAACTATTAAATTGGTGACCGTACTTCTTTCCAGTCCATGTGGAAATCTTCAGTCTAGAACTACAGAGGGCTGGTGTTGACATTTTTGATGCATTCAGGGCGCTCCCAAACATTACAGATGTACTGATGCACCAGTTGGAGTTCTGACGTTAATGAAAATGTATAAATATTACAAACAATCTGATTTTAAAACTCACAGATAGGACCAATTCATTTGGGAAGTGTATTTCTGCTGAAGGCAAAGTTACACCCCAGAAGTAATTTGGCATGAAAAAGTGACTTTGAAGCATACTACAGTGTGTCTGAGAAAACACATAAGTCCTTGAAAGTATACTGGGGAAAAACTCAACCATTTTGTCTCAGGGATAAAATGTATTGGCCAGGTCAACACATGAAGAAAGCTAATTATGTCATACATTATGTCAGTGAGGGCCCTCTTGCAAACATGCAACCTATTACTTTCAATAGATAGGAAGGCCATACTTTTCCATGGGATCTGAGTTGATGAAAACAAATACAGTGGTGGGATTTTTCTTCAGCTGAAACCCCAATCCTAATTAATTAATTAGGTTAATTCAATGGCTTTTCACAGTGTGTAAATCAAACAACTGTGTCTTTGGCTGTCAGGAAAATCTAAAATCTAGCTTGGGGATTTTTCCTTTTCCCCTTTAACATCAGCCATAGCTGGTTACATTCCAGAACATTGCCTTTGAGAACAGTTGGTCAAAAACAAAGAGAAAAAGCTCAGAAGGGAAATGTCAGGCTGTATTTTTAGCCATTATATATTTGAACACTTTCATTGACTTCAGTGGGATTTGCCTATCCATATCAGCTGAGAATCTGGCTCACAATATTTAAGCCTCTAAGACTAGGCTTCCCAGCATTGCTATGTTACCTGGGAACATGATAATTTTCATGACAGAGACTGCTCCAGGGCTTTCCCTTTTGTATTGTGTCCTGGATCTGATAAACCTTCTCCACTGTTCATGGACTTCTAAAGCTAAGAGTCTGGGCTTTCTTGAAAGTTATCCTAACCTCAAACACAAGTTACAGATCTGAAGCAGGGATTACTACGTGACATTGCATGCAGTAGGTCCAATTAGAACAGTAAGTCCATTTATAAAAGATTCATCAGCTCCTAGAGTCTTTTGATTATGTTCTGATGTTATAATGAATGTTTCTAGCCATCACAGATAAAAGGCATAAAAATTGCTTTAAGAGGCATGTGTTTCCTACATCTCATCAAATTTGTAAACTCCAAGATCCACTACTCTGGGACACTTCAACAAAATTACTCCATGAAAGATAGGTGCATGTGACAGATAAAGATGACAGAGATTTTGGCCTGCACATTCAACCACAGCCAAAGATACTTAAGAAGGACCACAGCATGGGAAATGATCCAGTAGGTTCATGACACTCTATAACAAGGCATTCCAGGGACCATTATTATCCCAAATCAGGCACATGTAAAGTGACTTATTCAAATTTGGTCAAAGATTTTAGTCTGTTACATAACTTTTGAATGAGCTGCATAATTTTGATTAGACCTGATTTCCAGAGAGGCTGAAAAATAGCTTACTTGCCGAAACTGTGGATATTCAGCAGTTTATAACTTTTTTCCACTGGACAATTTTTGTGAGTGTAGTTTCAAAAAATATATTAAAAGGACAATTAAAAAAAAAAGATGTGGACCATGAATATCTATCCTGACCTTCTTCACCTCTAGTCTCCTATGAACATTAGGAAAATTCAGATGTGATTATCTATCCTGAAGAGATAGTGTGGTTCCTTTTTCATTTTCCACAAGACCATGAGTTATGGATGGAGCGTCAATTAGAGCAGATTTTCTTGGCTACATCTGATGGTATCTTGGATATGCTTCCTCTTGTACTGAACTGGAAATAAGTATCTGAGGTGCTGAATGTTCCTTATGGTCATTAGTAAAGGGCTATTTAAAAGAAAGTTGATTTTGCTTCCGTCTGTTGTTGACTGCACTTGCTGATTACRTTTGCCTGCTGTCTTTGTCAGCCTAATGGCTATGGTGGTGAGGAAGTGAAGTTCATTTACTTTATAACAAGCATAATAACATTCTCAAAGGGTATATTTTGAAAGAAAACAGGCCATTGTGAGATCAGATTCAAACAAGCGGGCTGTTCAGTGCAAGCATTTGCTTTTTTGGTCGTAATGAATATGCCAACATCTAAACTGGAAAACACATGTGAGTCCAAGCAGCAGTAGGACAAACAGCTGCCTTGCTCAGGCCCGCAGGCAAAAAAATAGCATGGGAAGTTTCATTTTGAGTTTTCATCCATTTATTGGAAAATACAGTGAAACAAGTTGAATTACAGATGATATACTTTGGCCAAAGTTTTCACATCTGCCTAGGAGATTTGGTTATTAAGTTCCTAAGCTTTAACAGAGACGGTGGTCCAACACCTTTGCACAACTTTGGAAATCTCAGTCAGAACATGTAAGATAAACGTATAAAACACATAGAAGTTAAAAGACCTTCTTCTCCTACCATATCCTGATAGTCTCATGTGCAGACTAAGAGATCATCCTTTCCTCCCTTTTTCATCTCCCCTGTCCTCTGGGTGATTGACATAGCTACTCAGTTCAGCTTAGCAGGTTTCCCACATTGCGTGGAGATCAGGGTAATATCCTACCTTGTTTCACACCAGCAGAAACTTATACAGTTTGAATTATTGTTGGAAATCTGCTGAGTACTTCTCGGAGCTAGAGCTTAAGTGTCTAGGTGCCTGGTAAAGTTAGCAGAGAAAAAGATGTAGTGGTATCTAGCTGAGCTGCAGGAATTGACAGTGTGGGCTCCCAAATGCGAAGTACCTTTTGGAAGCTTAAGCATGTATTATTTTAGTGTGAGCATTTTAGTTGCATCAGAAAGGGGCTAAAACCAGGCATGTGGTCTGTGAGACACTGCTATTCATTAAACTGTGTTCTGCCTAATGATGTGTCTGTTTTTAAGCAGCTGCTGTAGAGGTCCCCACAGTCCCACATGGATTTGTGCAGCCCACATCAAGCCTAGAGCTGCCATAGCCATGGTGGTCTGGTTACCTGAATCTGTGGGATTAAAGCTGCCTTGGGTACAAGTAGTCACACCTTGCTTCACAGATGGCTGCTGGTGAAGAAAATGGATGTTTTAAGTGACCTAACTCACTGGTTTGATGTTCTGGGTCAGGCAGTAAGGAGCGGCAAAACTGGCCTTTCTCCACATCAGAAATGGGTAAGAGCTGGCTCTGCCTCAACTGAGCCCCACCAGGCTGTCTCCAGTCTCTTGCCCCTGGCCATCTGAGTAAGGCCTTGGCCAGTGTCCAGTTGTTTCCATCTTGCCTGAGCTCTTGCGTTCCTCCTTGTGCAAACCAAGCCGAAGGGGTGGAGGGCCGGGGTACGCTTAGGTCATTTCCCTGCAGGGCTCCCTGGGTGGTGGGGGCATGTAGCCAAGGTCCATCATCTTACATGGAGCTTCTGTTTATCAGGGTTCACCCTTAACAACACCATGGTGTTTGGGGCCAGTGTGCACTGCCTCAAGGCCAGCCTGCCCTTCCATGTAGATAGCACTGTGGCAAGTCCGGCAGCTGAAGCATACCTTCCAGAGCATGCAAAGTCCCCGTGGCTAAGCACGCTTGGCTGGTTAGCACAGAATTTGTGGCCCACAGATTGTCCACCAGCTTCCAGTGAGATGCCAATAAAACAGCCAGGTGACTGAAGGCAGATGGGACAGCCCACACTGCGCTTACCGCTACTTTGGATGACAAAGCAGGAAATTATAGGCAAAACAGCAGGACAGATAGGGTAAGGAGGCTGAGTCTGCCCCTCCAGACAATCCTTCCTGAAAAACACAAAACTCATTCACAGGGCAGTGTGTAAGGAAACCTGTAAGCTGTTCTTCCTTGTGGTGTATGTCTTGCAGATGAATCCAACTCTTACCTTTTGCAGTCACTCTCATTTCAGCAGGTCAGGCACTCCGGACTCGCTGTAGCATACGGAGCCCAGGGAAAAGCTCATTTGCAATTTGTTTGTACCTCACTGTGAGGTTCATCTCATTACTGGAGGATGTTCCTTTAGACAGATAGAGAACATGGCACTAGCTCTTCTCAAAAACAGCCATACCACTAGTAGATTTACTTAAAAATTCATCTAAGAGCACAGTGAAAACATACAGTCTTCAAAGTAAGAAAATTGCAACCTTAAACGCCAAGGGGAGATTTATATGAGAGCTTAGAATTGTGGCTTGCTTTTGGAACTTATTCTTGGATCTACTCAAAGGCTAATTTTCTCAGTTTTGAAAGATTTTTTTTTACCTGAAGCATTTGCTTGAGAAGTGGTGACACTCCTGACAGAAGGGTACTGAGTGATGCTGAAGTGGTGCTGCCAGGTATTTCTTTTTGAGCCTACCTTGGCAAAACATTTATGGACATGCTTAATGTTACTGGGATTTAAGGACCTGACTGAAGTTCAGCTTTGTTGGCTAGGCATGACTGCAGAGTGACAATCTCTGTTTTATTCATACCAATGGCTTGATATTGATATTGTCAAAGAAGCTACTGTAAAAACCATCACATGCAGTCTTTTACTTCTTTGGTTCAGTCTGTTTCTATATTGGGTCCTGTGAGTCTGTTTCTCCCATTTTTGTTCCCTTTTGGTCCTAGAAAAGAAAACGTCGCTCCTCATTGTTCGCAGCAATGTTTTTCATGTTTGTGTTTCAAGTCTTCTGAAGTCTCAGAGACTTACCATCCCTGGAGACAGAGTACCAGATGGGGTAAATCAGTAGCAGAAACACTGCAGAGAGTCCTCTTTGAGATGTTTCGTTGTTGTGTCTTCTCCCATGACTGGGGTCAAAGTGATCACCAAACATGGGTGTGGGAAGACATTTACCCTTAGTATTCATTACCTTCCTTGGTAGTGCGGGGCACTGGACCAGCAGTGGCAAGGTGAATCTGACATACCGTTTTCACGTCAATGGATGGCTGTGAACACTGTTTACATGTTTTTACCCTCTCTCTGCTTTTGGCACATAATAGTATTAACTCCTTTTTGGCAGCAGCAGAACAGAATACCTATAGGCCCACTGGAGCTTTGAGTTTATCATAAGAGATAAAACAGATTTAATTTAACGCTTTCATAGATGTTCTAAATCTCACTAATGTTTGACTAGACTCCTGTGGTGAAATGTGTTATGTGCAATTATCAATATTATTATTTTAACTCTGAGGCAAATTAATAGTAGCTGTTTTTACACTGGCATGCAAAGATTTTAGTCAGACCACTGCTAAGTGCATTTGAAAATCGTATTGTCTGTGTGTGCGCAGACTCCACATGTTGAAGAGCAGAAACCATTAATATTTTCCATAGTTGATAGATTTATTTTAATTCTCAAAGAATTAAATATGAAACATGAAACATTTTCCAGATCGTTCAGTAGCTTTGATCAAGATGAAAACGTAACCAACTTAAATTCTGGTCAAGCAGATGACTACCTGTATTGAATATGAAACCATAACCAAAGTCTAGGTGAAGGTAATCTTGCTTTCAATTTCAAGGTACTCATGGACAAGGCATCTGGATTTCCCTAGAATGCAAGAGAAACTGTTTTGTACTACACATCACATGTTTTCATAAGTCACAGAAGATTTATGGTGTATAACTGTGCAAGTAGGTGGTATAAAAGGCCAGAATCTTTGCTAAAATCTTAGATAAATGTCAAGTGAGAGAGAGTTCCTTAAATTTACTGACCCCACATAGTCCTCACAGCACACACCAGAGTAACTGAAGGTGCGTGTGGGGGTTTGCTCCATTTCTGTAGCGGGAGAGCTGGTACTTTGTGTCTGCAGAAGGTTGAGAAAGGACTGGGATTTGGCTCCATTTTGGCCATGACAATGAGAAAACTCCCTCCTTTTCTTTTAACCTCTCCAGATCCCACCAGCATACCAACAACAGTAAAAACCCCAAATCACATCTAAGAAATACAAAAGCTGTGTACCAGTAAGGCATTAAAATAAGTCATTAAGTATTAAAAGGCAGAAATCCCTCTGCTAGGAGGAGTTTTTATCCCTCCACCCGCACTAAGACAGGGGAAATGCTACAGACACCATGATGCAATAAGGGCACAGCCTGCAGTTTTATACGGAAGATATTTGTATGACATGGTGATGGGTAACAGTGAAAAACAGCATGGACAGATGAATAGGCAGTGAGATGGACAGACAGATAACACCATGGGAGCAACAAAAAGCTGCCCAAACTGGATTTATGCAGCTTCAACTGAGCGTAGAATTACTTGTGCCACTCAGCTGCATCTCCGGTGAAACACGTGGAGTTGTTGGTGTTGAAAGGGCCTCTGAACTAATAAGCACTTTAAACGTTTTTCCAAACATCTTTCTGATGTCTGTGAATGACCCTTTCTTGTTTCCTCATGTTAGCCCACAAACCACCGTTAACCCCACGACAGTGTCCAAACAAGAGGCACCTCGGGCGGCTGCAGGGGAACGACTTGCCACCACATTTATCACCCTCTTTTCCATCTCTCRGGCTTTTGTGATCCTGACAGTTGTTTGGGCTCAGTTTTCACCGGCCAGTTGGGATGAAACTGAGCCTGCCCTTCAGCTGAAAAACCCAGTGGCTGGGTGGGCCCGGAGGAATGGCCCTTTTTTCCCCTCCCTGTTTAAGCCTCTTGTGAGTAACTCCCTGCAGCTGTCCATAAACATCGCTTTCTGAATGGAGTGAGAGATGTCTGGGGCAGGCCCTGCTCTCGCTGTTTCTCAAATGAAAATAAATACTGCTGTCAGCCGTTATACAGAGGATTGCCGCGTGTTGCCCCATAGCTTCGCAACCACCTCAGGACATTTTTTTCTAAAAGACGTTTCCAGCATTAACTCTCTGGAACCCAAAGTATCCCAAAATGATGAATTTATGAGTAAACACACACCACACAAGGCAAAAGTGTACTTGGCCAGTGAGCCAGATCCCATACTCCTTATCGCCTCTGATAAACCACACAATTMATGGCATATAGAGGAAGATACTTATTAAAAGTATCTTCTGCAAAGCAGAACACTCTCTATATGTGGGGAGCAGCAAGCATGTCTTTGCAGCCAGTGTGAATTTTGCCTCCCAGGAAACTGTTGTTAACCCGAAGCTATGCRTAGGCACCCACCTTTGCCAGCTGAGCAAGCCACCTCCTCTGGTTTCTTCTCTTGTCCTGCTGGGGACTGTGCCCATCCTGGGTCATGGGGGTTGGCTTGTGCCTCCTCAGTTGCTTCACATCCCCTTGGCCAGGCTTGTCCGAACAGTCAGTGACTGGGCTGTCCCCCACCACCTGCCACCTCTGTGGCATAGGGGGATCAAACCCCTTTCCCCCGCACTCTGGCCACTGGTGCTTTGTCTCTGCCCTACCACTGGTGGTCATTGCCCCTCCAACGTGTTGGCCCCAGAGCTCAGCACGGTGTTTCCTCATCCAGTGCGGCCACACAGCCATGCAAGTCTAAGGAATATCGACAGTAAGCCCTTTCTTACACAGCATATTTTGACTAAAAAGGGCTGTTTTTAGCCTGTTGTCTGTCTCAGACAGAGGATCTGCGGAGGCAGCAGCCTCCCTTGAGGGCATGGTAGCAAGCTGACAGGAGTGGGCTGGCTATGGCAGTGTCCTCAGCTGGCACCGCCAGGGCTGGCCAAGGATGTCTAGCCACAGCCATGTTTTTCAGAGCCAAGTGTAGGATGTGAAAGCAAAGCCCACTTGTTTTCAGATCTGTTTTTGCTTTCCCTTTGATCTTTCCAGCTCTGCTGTCTTCTAGGCATTTGGGTTTGCTTGCATTTTTGAAAACAGGATGAACTGGTTTAACAGTTGAAGGTTTTATTTTTGCTTTCTTTTCTTTGTCTGAATTCTGTAGAACTGAAACTTCATTCCACCTTTTTTATTCAAATTTTTCAACATCTTTGGTTGCTGAAAACTCTTCAGTAAGCACCTGAGATCTTTATCTGCTACAACACAGGAATAGAAACACTGGTCTAGGCTCTCAGGGTCTATCAAGTCCACACTCACTGTGTCTAACAGCAACCCAGAAGAAATGTATATGAAAAGAGTAATGAAGAAAGAGTATATCATGAGCTACCTAAATCCAAGCACAACACTTAGATATTCTGGCTTGTATTCCTCATAAGTAAAGAAGAGGCATCAAATAAAGTTGGCCACAACTCTTTTTCATGGGTTGCTTTTAAAATTTGCTTTCACTTCATAATTCAAATTCAAATAGAAATAAAACCTTAAAGATGCTTTCATGAAACAGAGCGCCATCAGAACTTTGTTTCTCAGGTTATAAACACAAGCTTTTCTACAAGCCCTGTGTCATGTCCCACCACCACCATCCCAAAGACCCACAATACCTTCTGAATAAAATGCATTTGAAACAAATGTAAAACCTTGGAGTGTTTTCAAATTGAGGTAATGCCATCTTTTGATGAACTCTCACTGCTGAAGATATTCCAGGTGGTCCCCATGCTTGTACTCCTTTCTCTTTAACTTTAGGTCTGAGTGGGCTGTTGGGAGGATCAATGGGTAGGTCTCTGTCAAGATTTCTTGCAGTGAACTCTTTGGTGTATTGACCATCTTCATACACTGATATAACAAATAAAGAAAAGGGGGTTCAGATCTTCATGAGAAGACTTACATGCGGCTGTAACAGAACTAGTAAAAAAACCCAACAAATAAAGCAACAACCTGTGTGGAAGTAGGAGATTAATGTGGGATGGTTTTGTTCAGAACTTACAAACTAYGTGGCAGAAAAATCCAGAAATCTTTAGATCAAATCCCTCTAGGATGCTGTAATTATCTCACCATTTTAAACACTGGCTAGTTGTGTTTTTAAGAGTGGAGTGTTTGACTTCGCCACCTCAGTAATATTATTGTTAATATTACTTTATTTTTTTCTTTGATGTGCATAACTACCCAAGATTTTTTAAATGCCCAACTCACAAAATAAAACTAAACAAACTCAGAAACTGTATCGTTTGACATCATGTGACACATGGACAGGACACCAACAAGGTTGGAACGGTTAGATCACGGCCCAAAACAAGTCCCAAAAAACTGATAGCAGTAATAGACCATGCAAAGATCCTGCAATCTCAAGGAGACCTTGCAGTGTGGACCCTGCTCCATGGTTTGGTGTCTATGCCCAAGTCCATGATGCAGCTGCTTGAACTCAGGAATTACAGGAAAATTTTTCTTGGCTCTTATATTTAGCTCACTTTACTGCTGAGATCTGCAGGTGATTTAACTGAGAAACTTTTGTAAATTCTGCCAGTATCATAATCAGAATGCAGCAGATATGCTGCATGGAAAAAGTAACCAATTTTTACCAAAGATTTACCAAAGTAAACCTGTCCTCTCTAGCTTATATTTTCACTGGACCTCAGTGGATATRGAGCTATGATTAGATAAGGCTGAGATAATTTCTTGTTTTCTAAAGAGAGCAAAGAATTGTCTTTGAACAAAAGCAAGTCGGTGTCCAATGAGCATCTCYTTGTCGCTGTCTTTGTTGTTCTCAGTGTTCAACAGTCACTTTGAAGGCTCATTTTACTACAAAGGCACTTGTGTGAAGAGTAGCCCACAGGACCCTGTAATGGTGATTAGTCTTTGTAAACTCCCGGATCCTTTGTGCCAGACCTTCAGCATGACAGTTCAAATGGGTTAGGAGTTCACTCTCACTTAATTAATCCCAGATTCTGTTCATATGGCACACGTCGTTGGTGGCAGGACTTCCAAGCAGGATTGCATAGGTATGAAATCAGCTAACAATGACTTCATTTTTCTTTGTGATTCTCTGTGAAGCAGGCCTTAATTTAGCAAAAAAACCCAACCAAAAGAGCAAAAATAACCCCAAACATACAGCTATCCTTTCCAGAATCGATACCAAGATAAACAATTTCATTTCAAATGTATATTTTAAGTGTTATTTACAAAACCCAGACACACAGATTGTCAGAAAAACAGAAAACCTTCTAATTTTCCTTTAATATGTAGTCAATATTAGCAAGCATTGAGCTGATTCAAACACTTCCCTCTTAAGCCATTCCCTATTTTGTCCCTCTATCAAGGTTTTTTTTTATGCTGTTGGCATTTCTTGTTTACTTGAGAGAAATTAATTTTATTGGGTGTAGCTAGAATGTCTAGCCCCATGGCTTGAAAGAGCTCATGCTATGAATGTCTTTGCTTTTCAAACTGTTGCTCATGAACACATGGCTGTATGTATACATCGTACATGTGTATATAATGCAAGTCTTTCTGCTAAGCTTAATTTTTATCTCTGAATGCACAGAACACTGATGTGTTTTATCATGTATGAAGGATTTTAAAAACCTATAAAGGTGATGGAAAGATACAAATGAATGGGCATATATTTGCCATATTGACATTTTATCTCAATGTAAATCTCAACAATATGTTTTCTTTAGATCCATTCTTCAAAATCACTAATAGGGTTGGAAACATGATTTGAGTAGGGACGGAGTTCGTAACATCTTTGGATGTCTGTGAGGTAGACATCTTCATCTGAGCTGGGAATTTGCTCCTTTATTACAGTCAGTAAATACAAATAGTCTGTGATTTCATGCACACAATTGATCTCAGTCTAAGGTAGATGGCAAAAAAAAACCCAACAACAAAACAGAACAGAAGAATTGCTTTCTGCACAAGTCTATTTCTGTCCTTAAGGATTTTTTGGTGACTAGCTTAGACAGAGATTTCTGCATTACAGGCATGTAAATCTAGGGCAAATAATTATCACCCTTGTCAGTTACTTGGGTCAGATCAGTGTTTTATTTACTATGGCTGCCACTAGATTTCGGTATTACAGTCTTTCAGCACAGGATTTTAGGGAATCCACCTCCTTTTTCAGTGCAGAAAACTAGAACAAATACAGTCAGCTAATAGGCCTGTTGCAGCAAAATGTCATTAAGGTCCTGTAGGTGACTTATTAAGTTATTAGGTTTAGAAGATGTGATTGCCAAGACAATGTCCAGTATATCCAGAGATTGGCAAAAGGAGCACTGGTAGACAGGACAAGTATTTGAACACCATCAATGTGCAGAGGACACAGCATTACCTTCCTCATGTCTGTACCTCTTCCACTGGTGGTGTCCAGACCTTGGATGAGATTAGGTTTTGGTCAAACAGAGCTTACCAAGGCTTAATCCAATCAAAGCAGAGGGTAGGCAGGTAGGCAAGCAAAAATGCTTTGAAAAATTCTGCAGGCTTAGTACAAAATGCATTTAGATTAAAGGTGTAGAAAGAAAATTGCTTAATTTAGGGATTAATTTAAGAATGCTTATTAATTTCTTGATGTTGCTAATGCCATCACGCACAGCAGCTCCAGGGCCTGTCTAATTCTGGTGGACAACAAACTGACTGCAATTGTACATGCCATTGCTGTCTGGTGTGTGTCTATTATCGCATCCCAGAATAGCTGAGCATTAAGGTGTCAGGAGGTAGGTAAATTCTGCAAACCCTGAATGTTGGAGGACATCTCTTGCGGGAATGTAGGCCTTGGTAAGAGAAGGGCCTAGATTACTACATATCAGCGTACCCTAAAAATCTTTAAAAGTTTCAAGGGCACACGGTTGATGACCCTTTTCCTTCAACACAAAGGGTCTTTCCCTAGTACAATATATCACACTTTGGCCTAAACTACGCTTTTGTCTAAGAGGCAGGAATAAACTCCCTGAGGAAGGAAAGATCCTCACAGAGTTCACTGCATTTCCTCAACCTGCCCTCTAGAGAGGAACAATACATACAACGGAAGAACAACTATGCTAGGTCTGCTGAAGCCAAAGACTACATATTGTCCTAACTGTTCTCCTGAAGAATTAATCCAGTTATATATCATACTATCAGTTGTGCCACTTAACATACAACTATGGGTGCTTAGATACTAAGGTTACATCTCTAATAAAAATTAAATGTGTCCAGGACTCTTGTCTGGCACTGAGGCCACCTGGTATGGAGCACTGCCAAAATCAATACTACTAAATTCTATTAAATACTACATCAGTATATTAAAATCTCTTGCTCTGCAAAACAGGGCAACTGCCTATTGGGAATGGCTCCTCTCAGAACCATGCCTGGGAACAATTTGAGAAACTGCTGACATGGGCCAAAAATATGCCAGAAACTTCTCTAATAATTTAAAASTATAGAAGATTGACTTGCAGGGCCTGGGAATATTCCTTCACACTGTTAAATTTATGGTATAAGTGTAGCCTGTAGAGATGAAGGCAATGTAAGGACCTATAGGAACTAGGATAACTGATCTATACTGGGAATCTGGACCACTCAATACGGTGAGTCAATTCACCCAGTAACCTACAACCCTACATTAAGTTTATGTCTTATTAAGTGTGTTGTCCTAGAAAACATTTTACATGCTGAAGCATTAATTTATTATTTCCCAATTATTCCATAGTTATTTTAAAGTACAATTTCATTAAGCTCAAGGAAGAGAAATGTTGTCTTTATAAACCAGGGATTGGCAGATAACACGAGGGTATATCAGAGCACTGGGAGCAGGGATTAGCTTCACTGAAGCTAGATGCAATTACAGATGTTAGGATCAGCGAGCTGAGACATTCTTCTATTTACACATTTGAACTATGTTTGAAAGTTTAGTTTTTAATTTAAAGCCTTTTTACAAACCTCTTTCCTGCATGTTATAGCAGCCTCACTTTGCCTGCATGAGTTTTTAGACTTCTCTTTGTGGGGGAAAATACAGAAAAATTAGTATTCTGACAGGTTCATATTTTTATTTATACTATGCATTATTGAGCATAGCAGGTAGTATATGTGCAATAACATCAAATAATTTGTTCCATTAGGATACACAGTACTCTTTGCATGACAATATGCACTCTTGTTCTCTTAAGTATGAGACGTAACAATTCTTTATGAGCTTACTATATTTAAAGGAGAAAGGAAAAAGCATTTAAACAGGCAAATACTATATTTCATCTGCCCATGTGTTGCAGATCAAAAAAGACTGAGTTAAGCCCTGTGAAGTTAAACCTTTACATCTTCAAACAAAACCAGAATTTTCCTTCTGAGTGTATTACATCCTTTGCCATGTAATGTTATCACTAATAATCATTGTGTGTTAGCAAGAGAGGCCATGAGTAGGTTCAAGCAATAGACACTTCTGTGGTTTCTGTTGTTAACAATCTGTCAAAGTCAGACTCCCAAAACAGCGCAAAGGAAGAAAGAGAGAGAGAGAAAGAGAGAAAGAAAGGAAGGAGCTAAGGAAGGAAGGCAGGTTGGTTGGTTTAATACAGAGGCACAAATTAAAAGCAGCAAAGAAGAATGAAAAGAGAGCAGGGCTCGGGGAGGAGAGATGAAAGTAAAAGAAAAGACAAACATACACAGCTAAGGCCAGAGTGCAAGTCCTTTCAAGTCCTCATTAACCCCACAGTAAAGAGGTTCCTTGTGAACATTTAGCCTTTTCATTGAGCTCTGCTTTTTCATTGACAAATGTCAGCTGTGAAACATGTTTGGACGCAGCAGTAACCCTCTAAAACCTCTTTCATAGAGTGCAAGCCAAATCCGCCACTCTGTTTTAGCTCCATAAGCAGATGCACTAACGTGAACACTATATTAGACCAGTGTGTGGATGTGAAAATCACACCCATGTCTTTGCAAGCAGCCGTACAAGAACTGGGAAACTAAAATTTCCCTGATTACAACCCGAGCACCAAAATCACCAGGTCAGTGTAACTGTGAGAGTGAAGGATGTATGCTCACTCACGGCTTCTTGCTTTGAAAACCTCCCGGGAGAACGTGACCCCCTCATTCATCTTTGAGGGCCTCAGGAGCAGCTGTCACGAAGAGGGACGATGGCACTGCGGCTCAGGACAGCTTCTTTCTTGCAAGCACAAGGTCAGCGTCTAGGCTCTCTCACCAAGTGCTTAAGCATCTACTTAACTTTTAAATTYGTGAGTAATCCCATTAACTTCAGTGTGGCTACTCACAGGTCCGAAGCTCAGCAGAGGACTGGGGTTTTTTGAAAGCCTTGAAGCACAGAGTCTGAAGCCCTTTGAATTTAGAAAGTTCCTTCCCAGGGAAGAGTTTCAAAAACTCTGCAGCTAGGTTTGGTATAGGGTGTTATATGATTTAGGAGGGACAGACCCAGAGTGATATTTACAAGAAACTCGTAAGAGGTTTTTGTTTACTAGAAGTTCTTTCCTTGCCAGTGGTAGTTAGTTTGTTCTTTCTTCATTTATTCATGCTAAAGGGAAAAAAAAGCGCCAATTATTTAGGAAGGTCAAATGTGTCCCAGCCTAAACTGTGAATTACTTAAATAACAGGACATGTCACAAAACTGACATCAGTGCTTCTCTTCAGTCCCACCCAATGATAATGAGAAGCCATTTGAACAATTTCAGCAGAGCAAAATAAACAAAGATTTTGTGTAGACCCTATCGAGAGCTCAATCCAGCAAACCTGTAGTCAGCCAAATAGCTCTTTGTCAAACTAGAAATCCCTCTGATATTTCCTTATTCAGCAAGTAGGGAATGTTTGGATTACTGCAGTAATGAGCATGTACAGGATCGGGTTAAAGAAATCAGTCCACATTTCTCCTCTTTATACCAATTGTCTCCACACAGACGACAGCTGTCATCTTTAAATCTTGTTTTAGCGGGAATGAGATACCACTTTTGCGGTAGGGGAGGGAAAAAGGCAAGGACGTAACAGGGAGAAATTCCGCACAGTTCAGCTACTATGAACACTTCCCAATTATTTTATTAGCAAATGATACAGAGAGAACAACAGGGGACAATGAAAACATTCCCAAGAGAAAGAATAGGAAAATATTCTTTGTAATGAGAAAAACGTAGGCAGCACACTTGGAAGAACAGTTTTCAAGGAAACCCCTTTTTACAGAGACAAGAAGCAAATGAAACAAGGCTCTGAAGTGGAAGCATATGTGCTCACCGAGGGGAGCTGATGTAATTGGTAAGTGGAGCTTGGCCTCCTCCAGAAAACCACGTCTTTGTGGAGGATGGCAGAAGGGTGTGTGGCAGGCAGCAAGGGAGGGGTGAGAGAGGGAGCTCTGTTTACAGCTGAGGTGACGTAGGTGGCTTGGCTACTGCTCTCCTCGGAGTCCACACTGATATGTGAAGGTCACAGCACAGGGTGGACTCTTGGTAACCCCCCCTAGACAAGAAAGGAGTTGTTAGTGCAAAGAACTGCAGTTTGGGGGAAGACTTTCCTCCCCACTTTGCAGGGGTGTTTGCTTCCCGCCCCGGACTCCCCCKACTCAYGACTGCAGCTAAACGACTGCGATACAAATGGGAGAGCTCCACCGCAACACGTTACCTCTTTCCTTTTCAGTGAGTTAGCAATTACCRCTTGCATCTGTCTTGTTGCATGTGTGTGCCCTTACTACCCAGACCTTTTATTTTTCTAACTGCCTCTCAAATCCATGCCTATTGAAAGTCAAGGCAGAAATTTTATCCACGGCACAATCTTCTGCATCCTGTTGCATAAGGACTTTTTTTTTCCCACTTTACTTTTTAATTGGAGCCGGGATTCTAATTGAAACTTTCAATAATGGCCCATGGTTTGGGGGATTGTGTTAAGAGAAAGTTTTGAAAGCAGGGTATCTGTAGGCATTTTATTGGTGCAATTACACCCATCTCTGTGCCCAAAAGTGCCTGTCCCGTGGGAGAGACCCCCCAGACACCTTTTTCTGAAACAACAAGCTGCAGCCTCCTCTCCACCATGTGATATGTTGGTTGTAACTACTGCCGTGGCTAAACACAGGCAGTTGGCATGGCTTGTCACCAGTCTGACCCCCTCAAAATGGCAAGTGTGGCTGTCAGCCGTCACGTCTCTGGAGCCTGCGGGGCTGGACTGTGGCAGAGCCCAGCCAAAGTGAGTGCGTCCAGGTGATCGGTGCAAGGCAGTGCTTTTGGAAAAGGGAGCCCCTTGGTAACAACCCCTAGTGACAAATCTAGTCTTTCAGGTGAGTCAGTGACTGTATATCCCAGCCTGTACGTCCCAGCCTGGCGACCAGGCAGCCCCTTGGAGGCTTCCTGCCCTCACAGTTGCAGACAGTCAGTAACATCCTTCCACTCTGTACATGCAAGGTACAGTTTCTGGCGTGTGAATTTGTCCTTTCTATTTATTTCATTCTGTCTCCTCAGGTTTTAGTCCTTAAAATGAACAACTTCACTATCCTTCGGGCTCTAACAGCATTTCTTGAGGACTATTGGTATTACAAAGGTTTCCATCACCATGAAGGCAAAAGCAGAGGCTCAATGCAATGAAAAGGTTAATTGATGTCAGTATGTTTTGGAGAGGGATGCTAGGAAGGAGGAGTGTGCGGTTACAGCAAACAACTGAGACAAAAGATCTAAGCTCTTTCCCCATCTGTGCAGCAGTCCTCTTGTATGAGTTAGGGGGAGCCACTTACGTCCTCTGCTGATGTTACTGCTATTTTGCTATGTATCTAGGGATGCCCGTCTGGTTGTGGCCATGTAATTCTAGGTGTCGTCAGCACAGCATGAAAGGATGTGAAATTATCGCTGAATCTGAGTGTGGAGGAAGGAAAAGTGATGGACATACCAGGCAGAGCAGAAGAATATAGATACTACTTTGGATCAGAGCACCCAGCAGAGAGCACAGACCACCAGCCGCTACTGAGCATTACAGCAGAGGTGAGATTTAAAGAGACAACATAACAGACTGGGGGAACTGGGGAGCCCTTCTTGTGCATAGGATGCAGCAGGGGATACGATCCAAACTTTTTAGAGAAAATTACAGTGGCAGGTAATAAAAAGTGGAAAAGCAGGCAGGGGGATTGACAGCAGCATGTTAATAATGTCGTTGGCATATATTCTTTTCAAGTTCCAGCTGTAATGGCTGAAGCAGTTACATCCCCAGGCGTTCTCTCCACTTCTTACTTCCCACCTAATCTAGGACATCACCTCCTCAGATGCAGGGACTGAATAGCTCTTGGAGTGTCTCCTTCAATTATTCTAGTCAAAGCAATCTTGCTTAGTAGAAGTCTGTTATTTAAACCCTAGTCTAAGCTAGGCTGGCTTGATTTAAATAAAATTGATTCAGGCATGAACAAAGAGCCATTTAACTGGCATTTCTGAGAAAGTGGTAGTTTTTGATGATGAGGTAGCTGTGAGTGTCTGCGGTTTGTAAACTTTTTGCTGGTACACCTAGAGAGCATGGCTCTATGGCTGAAGAGAGGACAGGCAGGTTGGAATATAACATTTATAGCCTACGAGAGGGTAGGCAGGTAAGACAGAAAACATTTAAGTAGTGGCACTAAAAAGATTAAGGCTTTACTGTACTTCTCGAGCTGGAAAGCACTAAATGATTACAAAGCATTAATATCCCATTATCATAAGAGCTCACTCAACACATAAGGAAAAATGAATAGTTCACTTTGTGCATTTCATTTGCCTGTTTACATTGAAACCTGGCTGCTTTAACTCCCCAAATGTTTAGTATCAAGTAGGTTCAAAGAAAAGTATAACTCCTCAGCAATGAATTTCCTGACTTTGCTCTTTCTGTTTAGAAAAGATGATAAAATGGATTGCAATGTTTTACAGAATTTCAGTATTTATTACATATCGAAGCTATTGGCCTAGCATTTTAGAAAGATTTACAGGTTTTTGTCTTCAGATGTCACATAACAACTTTAAGACTAATCTCAACGAAAGATGCTAATTTGCCAAAGTAGTTTCACAACTGTCTGGAGTCTTAAACCTTTCACACCGGAATTTAGCTCTGCAGGGTCTGCAGAGTATGGGAGTAAAGAAAAAAAGGAAATAAGTGAGCCAGCTAAATAATTTGCATAGAGATTAAATGAAAGACTGCAGTGACTCTTAAGCTGATAAAATGAAAAAATGCAGGAAGCAGAAAAGCAGTAAACAAATTGGCAGAGGTTGTTGAAGACTATGGACAAGGTGGTGTTACCAAACACCAAGCCCCAAGGCAGACCCTACCAGGCAGCAGAGGCACTGCTTTCCTTACCCTCCTCTAATGCAGAAGCATTATGCTCTCCTAGGGTTCTCAAACATTTACAAAGCACGTTTCCCTTTCGGTTCATCTTTCTCCACATGACAGTCCCTTCCCAAGCCCACTGCAGCTCCATTCCTTCAGGGCGAGACAGCAAGAGGGGTGTTACTGCTGGGTGCACATGCTTGTGCTCTCCTCCCCGCCCCTGCCAGAACGGAGTGCTGATGGCAATTAAAGCTGGTGTAGTTAGCAATTCCCTTGCTAATGCAAGCACTGACAGCCAATACTTACAGCCTATTCTCACTTTGCCTCTCTGGAGGAACTGAGCTGCTGCTGACTTCTGCTGTCTAAAATTTCATGACCCTTTTGAATGCTCTCGTGACCTTCAAGGGGTTCGTGACCCTGACTGAGAAACATTGGGCTATTTCTGTAAAACACTATTATTTTTGCATGGATCAATATTCCTGTGTTCTGTAGTGCACTAACAGTTTGAAATAGGCCCCTGCAGCTGTCAGACACTGGGGATAGACCTGCATGACCCTGTTACTACACACTCTGGCACCCCAGAGAACATCATATATCTGTATAGCCACTGATCACAGACGCTGTACAACATCCTGTCATTCTAAAGGGAATTTGGCACCTGAAAACATAAAACCTTCTCTGCACTATTCAGTTTCACTGCTGGGGCAGAGGGAGCCTCAGTCTGAAAGGAAAATGAGAGTCATGTGCTGTGACCACAGCACAAGATGCACAAGCACATAGACTACATCACCTAGTGTCAGCTGGAAAGCTACAGACGGCCCCCCGGGCCCTCCAGATGTCTGCATTTGCATTACCCCTGGTTGACTCCTTCCTTTACCTGGGACAGAACTGGGTGGTGCTGTTGATGTGCACAACATTGGCGCTCCTCGTCCTGCCATGGAGATTTTCCATTTGGAGATTACTCTGTGCCAAATGGAAAATGGAAAGGTAAAAACTCATAGGAGAGCAGTATCAATGCGCAAAGGCATCTGATGGAGAAGAGTGAGAGAAGAAAGGAGCAGGAGACTGGCTAATGTCTGATACAGAAAGATTAGGAATACAATTCTGGATACCAGTCTGAAAGCCGTGCATATGAAGGTTACCTCCTCTAACTCATAGGCACCCAAATTTGTTTATTGGATACAAYCATCTGAAAGTGATATGAATTTATGTATCCAAGGAAAGATGACACATCCCCTGCAAAATGTCTTAGAGTAATAGTGAGACAGAAAGCCAGAGTCTCTTCCCGAGAGCAATTCAGCAGAGAAAAGGAGTGGCAGTAGGAGAAAGCATTCACATGAAGGTCTCTGGTTTGATTCACAGATCCCAGCATAACTGGGGAACCCCTCTATTGCAGTAACAGGCTTTGGACTCAGTCTTGCACCATTCAAGTCCACCAAACAGTTTCGAGGCCTGGGAGGATATTCAGACAAGGCATGCAGACAGGGCAAGGCAGTCAGCCTTGGATTTGGTCCCAGCTTGACCTCCCTGCTTGATTTTAAGCAGCCTGTGAACAAACATTTACTACAGTAATAGCAAACAAGGGAGTCTCTGTAAGGTGTAAAGCTGGGATGCAAATTACAAACATATGTAAATTGAAATCGTTTAGGTTAATTTCTTGGTACTGAATTCAGTGACTAAGTGCTTATTTCAGAACGCTCATTCCATGCCTTGAACTACTGCTTTGTCCAGCTCTTCAGTGGCAGAAAGCAATTTAGCATAATCCTTCTACTGTAATGTCCAGTTTTTCCACAAAGATTACAGATGAAACCAAAAGACCTCATTCTAAAGAAGGCTTACTGCTTTGCAAAGCTGGCCACTGTGTGTTTAACTGGACCAGAATGGCCCATTGGAAAACAGAGGGAAATCTCACATTTGGGAGGATGCGATGGAGGAGTCCCGGACAACCCAAACAATCCTTGTTTGCCAAACAATGTGTGTGAGGCTTAAAAAATGATGAATTCGAAACACATTTCCCACTTCACAACAATTGGAAAATACCTTTCAATCAAATGAATAATGAAACTCACTTCCCGTAACCAGTGAGGCTGATTATCATCTAGCTTAAATCACTGTAATGCTACTCGCATGAATGTAGCTGCACCCACCGGCTGATATCATCTGAGGATCTGGTCCAGGAATCTGCGTAAGGGAGAGTGTAAGATAACGATGGGAGACCTTTACGTTTTTGGCACACAGGCCTAGCTGTTAATCTCGTCAAAATCAGTTCCCTTACCTCTTGTATTGCACTCTGCTTGAAATACTATGGGTTTATTTTTTCTCACGGTATTTCTGCTTCTATCTTTGACCTTCTTTGACTTCCAGCTGAAACCTGGCTGTTAAAAGAGGCACCCAAATTATTTTTAAATGTGACTTTTTTTAAACTCAGAAATATTGCTGTGTTGTGGGGGATGAAAATTCAAGTTGTTAATTTTACCCCAACTATTCAAACAGTAATAGTGAGAGGCTATGTTTCTTTAGAAAAATAAAGTGATGAGGGCTATTTATTTAGAGAGTTATTCAACATTATAGGTCTTGGCCTGCCTGAGATGTGGTTCATGCAAATGGGACATTTGACCTTTTGTTGAACTACTCACGCAAAGTATATAAAGGAAGTTTTAATCAAAGATTTCCTGGTTTTCATAAATGAATTCAAGTTACTAAAATCCCAATCTCTGTAAGTTAGTGGAGAAGAGGTTACTGTTTGCAGTCACAACTTTAATAAAGCTTTTTGAAAGTACATGTAAGTTATTAAATCCACTTTAAAAACTGGAAGGTTTGATACAATTTTTTTGGGGGAACTGTTCAGTCTGTTTCACTCTGTTTTCAATGGTGGGTAATGAAGTTACTTACATGGCTTTCTATTCCCATCCCCAAGAAGATCTGTAACTTCCCAGCATGAAGCTGGAAGAGGTGGCTTTACTGTACTAGGGTGGCCTTTTTCCCTGGAAAAGTTGAGCTTAATTCAGAACTGGTTCTTCTGGCCTTTTGAGCTTGTGCAAGTAGGAAAGGCCATAGTTTAAGTGTGTGGGGGAATGGTTCTTTGAAGCATAACATATATGTACCATACACAGGCCACCCAAATACCCAAATCTCTCGGTAGTTCACCCACTCTGTAGTTCCCAGAGTGCTAGCAAAATGTTTTTCAGTATTATTTTTGTTTTAATCATTACTGCTACCACGTTTGCACAGTTGCCCTGGAAAGGATGTGATGTGGTTTAGGCTGTTTTTAAAAAGCTTATCTTGGTTATGTCCACTCCAGCTGGCCCAAACATTTCACCAGAACTCAATCGAATGTATTTGCATCCAGTTGTAAGATCTGTTGAGACTGTAAGAATTTAAGGTTAGGGATCAAGTCAAGCTGGCTTGGGGTGAGCTTGGAAAAATGGCTGAGTTTATGTTCCGCCCATGCTGTAACTCAGCTTGCTAAAAATACAACTACTGGGGTCATGGTACATTTACCCTAAAGAAGGTGGTTAAGGATGTTGACTTACTGTCGTGGTTTTTAACCCCAGCCAGCAACTAAGCCCCACACAGCCGCTCGCTCGCTCCCCCACAGTGGGATGGGGGAGAGAATCGGAAGAGTAAAAGAGAAAACTCGTTGGTTGAGATAAAGACAGTTTAATAGGAAAAGCAGAGCGCACGCAAGCAAAGCAAAACAAGGAATTCACTCAGTACTTCCCATCGGCAGGCAGGTGTTCAGCCATCTCCAGGAAAGCAGGGCTTCATCACGCATAACGGTTACTTGGGAAGACAAACGCCATCACTCCGAACGTCCCTCCCTTCCTTCTTCTTCCCCCAGCTCTATATGCTGAGCATGACGTCATATGGTGTGGGATATCCCTTTGGTCAGTTGGGGTCAGCTGTCCCAGCTGTGTCCCCTCCCAACTTCTTGTGCACCCCCAGCCTACTCGCTGGTGGGGTGGGGTGAGGAGCAGAAAAGGCCTTGACTCTGTGTAAGCACTGCTCAGCAATAACGAAAACATCCCTGTGTTATCAACACTGTTTTGGTCACAAATCCAAAACATAGCCCCATAGTAGCTACTATGAAGAAAATGAACTCTATCCCAGCCAAAACCAGCACACTTACAAGTGCAGTAGGATACAACCCCGCCTGTGGCAACAGCTATCACCCCCAGCTGTGGTAGCTTCTCTACCTCTCCTTCCCACTGCCACTGCAGCCTGCAAGCCTGAACTATGCATGAAGTTGCTCCTAAATGATGTGAGCGCGATGTGCTGCCCCAGCCCAGTGACAAATTCAGTTTGACTTCCTAATTCAGTGAACTACAGGCGTTCACTTCTACCTGTGATTTGCCCGTTCTTGCCACAAAAGGTGGCAACAGACAAGAGTGAGGCACCCAGGGAGGCAGCTGGAGACCACAACCGCCTCAGCTATCAGTGTTTCATCTGCTAGGTCTGTGTGTCAACACCTGAAACCTAATCTGGGCTCAGCCAGCTCGAGTTGGCGCAGTCTATTCTAAACTTCCAGCTCTGGCTAGCTACTACTAATGAATCATGCTGGGCAGATTTCAGGGCTTTGCAAGAGAGGTGGCTCCTGCTGCTGAGCCAATGACATGGCCAGTGGGCCACTACAGTTGGGCACATTGGCTTAATAAGCCCTTGAGCATGTATTAGTGCTACCAGCTCTGGGCTGGGTGAAGGTAAATGCCCTTCCTGTCCTCCTGCCTGTATGGAGCGGCTGGTAACTGTGGGCAGAAGAACAGAGAAGGTGGCTGCAATGGCAAAATATCACCTACCACCCCACTGCAGTTACGCAGAGCTTGTAATCAATCTTCAGACACTTTCCCTAATCTAGGCAAAACCTGGGCTGTGCATTTTTCATGTCCAGCTCTCAGCTGGACTCTCCATAAACTACCACCATCAGAGTGCATTATTATCATTACTATTGTTATATAACTGCATCAACCTTTATTTTTCAAAGATGGGACACTTAAAATTAGCATGGAGTTTCCTCTCATATTTACTGGTACCATTTTGGAGTCACATACAGGACAACCAAGCAAATGAAGCAGCAAAACACCCCCTTGCCTTAACTTGTTGGGACGGTTTGAGTCCTGAGACTAAATTTTCTCCTTAAGGGATTCTTATTTCCTTTCTGATTATGAATTGAATATGTACAAAAGAAAAAGAAAAGAAAGAGAGAAAGAAAAAGAAAGAAAGAAAGAAAGAAAGAAAGAAAGAAAGAGAAAGAAAGAAAAGAAAAAAAAGAAAGAAAGAAAAGAAAAAAGAAAGAAAAAGAAAAGAAAGAAAAAGAAAGAAGGAAAGAAGCTACGCTGTTTCTTTCAGTTCTAAACAAGCAACTACTTTAATGACAGTGCTTATAAAAACAATATTATGTTAAATTATTTAGTATGTTTTATTTAATAAAAAGGAAAAAGGAAGATGAAATAGGGCATTGAGGAAATTCCTCTTTGTTTATTTTTGTCTCTGTAGTGGTTCATTTTACCCACCAGTGTTTTTTCTTCATTGCAAGCCCCCTTTCTCTCTTGATTGAAAACAGACTCTCTAATAAAAATGGTTTAAGATCACAGTGATAACTTCAATTCAAGAACATGAATAAAAAGCACCCTTGGAGGAAAGACCCCATCTGCTCACATATGATGTTAGGAAGGGAGTGCATAAGGCAGAGTAGTGATTGCTACCAGGTGTAAGATTACTCAGGTCCTAAACGTATGGTTTCTAATCTATATGGCCACTTAAAAAAAAAGAAGGATTCAAGTATCCTATAAAACAGGTCCTATGTTTTACATTTGACCTCTTCCTGAACATCAACCTTATTAAAAACAAATAAAAAAATGTCCTGAATGGAAGCTGTAGTTTGATCTGGAGCTTATGGAGGCTGACAGCAAACTTGCCATTGCTTTTAGCGGGGCAGGAGCTGGCCTCTGCTTCATTCAAAAAGAGACCCTTATCAAGCTGCCTTGCAGTGATCACTCCACAAGTGGTTTCTATTTCATTTTATTCTAATCGCCTTACAGAAATACATTTTTCACCAAACTGAAAGCTTGTTTTCCCTGAAGCCCTGGAAAGGATTAGATAGCATTACATCAGACATTTCAAACAGTAAATTGTGAACTTGGAAGAAGCACTTCAAAGCATGGTTATGTGAAGCTTCAAGTGCCCGGGCAGAACAGCAGAGGTGAAACAATCGCAATCTCTGCAGTGGAAAGCAGTGACTCAGTGAGTGTAAGCCACGAATCCCATTATTTTAATCTAACATGTATATTATCAAGGGGTTTAAAATCCATGTCTGATATACTGTGCTAGCTGCTGTAAGAATGTATAAAACAGAGCCTAAACTCAAAGACAAAATGTGGGCAAGATAAAAGCAGGTTACGGGCAGAGATGGCAAGACTCTGCACAGTTTTTGTAATAACTGCAGTAACTGGAGTTGTGGAAGGTATGATTTTTTTAGCCAAAATAGTTAAATAATAAAAAAAAATCTAGTATAGAAACAAATGAACATACATAAAAGAAACCTTTGTCTTGTAGAGTTTACTCATCTGAATTCACAGGAATAAATTAAATTGGAATAATTACTCTTCTATCTGTTTAAAGCCTCTTCACTGGGTAGAAGTCAGGGATAAGGGTTTGCACTGCCTTAATTATACTGGTACAAGCTGGCTAAGGACCTCTGCCTGTTCATACAAAACAGGTGCCACTTTACCCGCATGGGGATGTCCCTTTTGTCCCCAAATGAGGCATTAGTGAGCTAGTAGCAGTGGCCACATTTCACTGCTTGCCAAGCCATTATCAGGAGGCAGAAATATATGCACTCAAGGAAAAGCTTGCTTTGGGGGTGGTTTGAAGTGAGAGGAAGAGGCAGCTTACGAGGCTTTGACAGAGAGCTTTTCATCAAAATGTTTTTTCAGGGGAAAATGATTTTGTGTTGGGTTTGTTTGTTTGTTTGTTTGTTTTACATTAAACACAAATATTTAATTGCACCTCACTGTGGGAGTGATTTCTGCCAGTTTCCTCTGTGCTCTTTGCTCATCGCTCTCCCTGGGCTGGCTTCCCCAAGGGCTGTAGCTACCAGGGATTTTCATAGCATCCCAGTGCAGTTTGGGAGGGCAACATCTCTGTGCAGAACAGGAGCTACTCTGTGGTCAAGGAGCCTCCTATTTTTCAAACAGCAAAAAGCACACCCAAGTGATACTGCAAAAGCTTTTCTGAGTTGGACTTTTTGGCTTTAAGCTGAAAAGAATCAATCAAAAATTCTGGGTTTGGACTGAAGGCTGTTTCCATTCATGGGAAGTCCAAATAGAGTCTTTCCTAGATAGTCTGCATCCATGGAAAATAGTTATTAAAATTTCTCCTAAAAATACTTTTCCTTAGAAGTCTTGAAGTATATGTATACCATTTTATGTTCTTCCCATTGCTATATGCTTAATATCAAGCCTGGCTTATGTTCTTCACTAAACTTGGACCAGAGATGCTAGATTGTTTGCCCACAGTCATATCAGAATGTCTGAGAATGACATTTGGATTCACTCCAGGTTATTAGGATGAATATACCGGCTTTCTGACAAAAATAATCTTCCTTGACTATATAGTTCACGTACTCACCTTCCCTACCCTATGCTGTATAGCTGTGTCCCTGCAGCCCTGTGACCCATGTCTCATAAGCACTCATCTCCTGAAAAGATGGTTCAGGCAGGACATTGAGGGCTGTAAGGAATTAAAGCACTTACCATAGATGAGTGCATGGAAGTTAACTGTTTTGCTAATGGTGGTAGGCATCAAACCCTCACATCCAGTCCAGCCACAGGCAGCAGCTTTGGCTCAGCAGCTGCTGGGTTGATGTTGCAGCCACTGTGAACAGGTTGCCAGATTGCATACTCGGCCACTGCATGGTAAATTACATCAGATGTATGGGGAGTAGCTTATCTGGTATGGACTGACACTCTTACACCTCCCCTGCCTTATAGCTCCTACCTGACTTCCATCGCAGGACACCCACTGTATTCCCAATCTCCTCCTGTACCCAATACCCTAATCTTATCTCCCCTCCACTTACAACACCCTTTTCTTCTTCCATGCTTCTCCCTCCAGCAAAACCTACCTCTTGTATTTCATATTCTCTAGATTTTACCCTTGCCACCCCCACCTTCACTCTTAAGCCCATATCCTTCTCAGTTGTTTTTTGGCACCTCCCAAGACATCTCACAGGCACCCAGCCCACCAGCATCCCCTGGAGCCATCCAACACGAAGAGCCTGGGTCGTTAGAGGCAGCAACACTGCCAGTCCTGCCCCTACAGAGAATCTCACAACAAGTCAGGGCAAAGGAACGAGTTTTAAGCAGCTTGTGGTGACAGCCAACTATATTGTGTGCTGAATGAAGCCTACTGCCTATGCAGTTTTATTGTGGACTATGCTGCCTCCATGGGCTCAGGCAATTAAATATTCTGTATCCCACACTTCCTCATCTGTGAAACAACTTGAGGAGGTTATTCAGCATGACCTATACAAGATGGAGCAATCTGAAGAGCTAAGGAAATGCTAAGTTCTTACTATAACCTGTGAGTAGGTGGACCAGAATTATGTGCTTGTGGCTGTGTTATTCACTGATTTATTGCTAACAAACAGGCAGCCTTTATTTTCAATTAAATGCACATCTGTCCCTTATCTGGGTTCTCTCTCAGTAAACCTTGACTACCAGCTGTATTGTAAATGCCTGTGAAACAGAAGATGAAGAAGCCAGGTGGCTTCTAGGATGGGAGGATGAATAAAAGAGACAGATCATGTGAATTATCTCAGCTGAAGCAATAAAATGTAAGTGACCCAGGAACGTCCYGTGTGTCTGGTTTTGGAACATAAAGACTGGCTGAAAAGGATGCCGTTTATCTGCGTTAGTCCCTGTAGCAGGCTTAGCAGTCTTTGCAGGCTTGGAACTGTGTCGATCTATCATTGCTACTGTAACCTTAAAAGCAAAAGGCCTAATGGCAAAAGCATCTTAAAGCTACAAGCGTGGTAGGAAATAAGATACTATACTTGTACAAAGTGGGAATTAATTTCAATTCCCAATCAGTAGCTGTGCTTGTTGCTGTAAAAATATTTCAGTTGTGTTTCTCCATTAAATATTTATCAGTCCGGGCAGCAGCTCTTTGGCTCACCGTAGAGTCACTTGCTACCATCTCCATCTCCAATACACGTAGGTCTGGGCTAAGAGCCCAACTAATAAATGTTTTWGGACCAAGAGCTCAGCAAAAGCACTGGAGCCTCTGTCACAGCCAGCTGTGATTCTGAATGGCACCTTTAGAATTCATATGTGAATAACTGATCAGGTGGATTAACTCTGGCTTTTCACTTCGTATACCCAGAAGGCAGATTTATTCCATTGTAAGCCATAATGTCTTCTAAAATAAATAAATAAAAAAAGCCACAGAAGGTTGTGGTGCTTGTTCAATTAATATTTTACTGTTAAATATTTGTAATAAACAGCCAAAATGCAGAGATTCTGTCACAATTGGGTAGTACTATTTCAGTTCTCATCATAATGGATAAAGACTTACCATCGATCAAGAAGTTGATGGTTGCTGCGGGACCAATGTTTACCAGGGGAGTATATTCAGTCCAGGCAGACCAAAAACAGTCTTAGTGTATAACAGATAGATTTAGAAAGGCTAAAGAGCTGAAACTTGTGAGAGGGGTGGATGGGGAAGGAAAATGTAGCCAGTCAAAAATGARTTGGGATTTTTTGATGGAAGGACTTTGTGAATGGCCAAAGTGGTACAGTTCCACAATCAAGAAAAAGGAAGGTATCTATTAAAATCTGGTGGGAGATGAACACAGATGTTAAAATATACAGCAAGCTAAATGGAAAAGACAATTAATAAACTTGCAGATACACCCCTACACAAAGCTAAAGCTATTACAGTGAAAACTATGCTTGGTAGGATTAGGGACAATAAGTACATTAAGTGTGTTGGTAATAAAACAAATCCTAAAGATGACATAAGCCTATTACTACACAAAGATGGTAACCTTATTAATACTGCTGCAGATGAGACATGTTCAATAAATATCTGTTCTGTACTTAGAAAGCACAAGATGAGTTTATATCTTAGGAGAAAGATGACAGATTTTCCAGGCCATTAGTAGCAGAAGACAACATTAGGCAGCATTTTCTAGAGATAAATATTTTAAAGCAAAAGCTCAAATAAGAATCACCCCAGGGTCCCACRAGAGCTGGCTAAAGTGGTCTCTGGCTTGCAGATGTTCATTTTTAACACATTTTGGAATACCAGGAAAATACCAGGGAAGACAGCTAATATTGTGCCCCCATGGAAAAAAGGGGGTGGAGRTGACAAGAATAGGCTGGTGAGCCTGACATCAACAACAGGCAAAAATATTTACTGCTCCCTCTCCCCCTTTTTCACTCCTGACCTTGGTTTTTTTTGGACACCAGCCCAGTGCCCTTGAAGCAACCTTCTGTTTTCCTATGCATCAGGGGCTGAGACTGGTTCCCACTGAGGTCTCTGCGAGCCTAACTGGCATTCCAGTACCCTCCCTGCTAAATACGTCCCGTTGCAATGGAGCGCATGGTCCCTGAAAGGACTCGGGGAAGCAGCTGGCCTGCTATGTGACAACAGCACACAGGAGCTGGGAATCAGCCAAGGGGCAGGAGTACCAGCTGATGGATTTAAATAGGGTCCCAGCCCTGAGGGATCAGAGAGGACCAGAGGCGTGTTTCTTGGGAGGGAAGGTCCTGAAAAACATAGGCTGCAGGGGCTCTTCCCTAGCATAGCATAGCATAGCATAGCATAGCATAGCATAGAATAGAATAGAATAGACTATTTCAGTTGGAAGGGACCTACAATGATCATCTAGTCCAACTGCCTGACCAAATCAGGGCTGACCAAAAGTTAAAGCATGTTATTAAGGGCATTGTCCAAATGCCTCTTAAACACTGACAGGCTTGGGGCATCGACCACCTCTCTAGGAAGCCTGTGCCAGTGTTTGACCACCCTCTCGGTAAAGAAATGCTTCCTAATGTCCAGCCTAAACCTCCCCTGGTGCAGCTTTGAACCATTCCCACACATCCTATCACTGGATCCCAGGGAGAAGAGATCAGCACCTCCCTCTCCACTTCCCCTCCTCAGGAAGCTGTAGAGAACAATGAGGTTGCCCCTCAGCCTCCTTTTCTCCAAACTAGACAAGCCCAAAGTCCTCAGCTGCTCCTCATAGGRCATTCCTTCCAGCCCTTTCACCAGCTTTGTTAACCTCCTCTGGATGCGTTCAGGGACCTTCACATCCTTCTTAAATTGTGGGGTCCAGAACTGCACACAGTATTCAAGGTGAGGCCACACCAACACTGAATACAGCGGGACAATCACCTCTCTTGACCGGCTGGTTATGCTGTGTTTGATGCACCCCAGGATGCGGTTTGCCCTCTTGGCTGCCAGGGCACRSKGCTGRCTCATRYTGAGCCTGCTGTCGACCAGCACCCCCAGGTCCCTTTCTGCAGGGCTGCTCTCCAGCCACTCCTCTCCCAATTTATACTTCTGCCCAGCATTACTCCATCCTAGGTGCAGAATCCAACATTTGGACTTGTTAAATTTCATCCCATTAATCATAGGCCAATGCTCCAATCTGTCTAGATCCCTCTGCAAGGCCTCTTGTCCCTCAAGAGAGTCAACAGCACCTCCCAGTTTGGTATCATCAGCAAACTTGCTAATGGTGCATTCAAATCCTGCATCCAGATCGTTGATAAATACATTGAACAGACCTGGCCCTAGAATTGAACCCTGAGGAACACCACTGGTGACCGGTCGCCAGCCAGATGTAGCCCTGTTCACTACAACCCTTTGAGCCCTGCCCTTCAGCCAGTTCTTCACCCAGTGCACTGTGAACAGTTGGACAACTTGTCCAGAAGGACGCTGTCAGGGACAGTATCAAAAGCCCTACTAAAATCCAGAAAAACTACATCCACCGCCTTCCCTTCATCCACTAGGTCGGTGACCTTATCATAGAAGGATATCAAATCAGTTAAACAGGACTTTGCCTTTGTGAACCCATGTTGACTGTGCCTGATGATTGCATTAGTTTCTCTCCTGAGAAGTAAAGAACGGGGATGCCTGACCCAGGGAAGGGTAGTGGGTTCAGTTGTGCCATTTTCCTCCTGGTTTATATGTAGAAGTCTGGCCCAGGCTTCTTTGGTTTTAATAGTCTGTAGCCAGCAACAAGACCTGTCAATAGTCCCCAAATCTTGTGTTTCCTGCTATTATTCCATCCCTGAGTTTTCTGTTTTTTCTGCTTACTTTTTTTTAATATATATTATTTCAGAGATTCCTGGTACTTCCCTCAGCCAGACACTTTGCCAGAAATGCCACCTGCAAAGTGTGGAGTTGTAGAAATAATAGGAACAGCACAGGACTTTAGCAGGTAATGGAGGGGATACTACAGAGTCTCTGAAACTTACTGTGGGGTTAAGTATATTGCGTCTATATCACAGCTGCAAGACATGTGGAAAGAACCATTTATTGTATAAACACTGACATGGATCGTATGAGAACACACTTGACTTACAGAAGCTAAGCAACCAAACCTTTCTTCTGAGCACACCCTGCAGCAAGGCTGCTTCCGTGCTCTTTCAGTCTACTCATCTGCAAGACTCACTGTTTGACCTCCACTTCCAACTATGCCAGTTACTTCGGCTAGCACAGTCTGTTGCACAGGCCAGCCTGAGAAATGTGTTTGATGGCACATGTGTCTTGGGTATGTCATTACTCTTTTTCACCAAAAAATAAAGGAGACCTGTAGGGGTATTTAGTCGTCTGAGAACAAACAGAAAAGATAGTATAACATCTGGAGTTCACAATTTCTCTTTCTTTATTAAACTTCCTTTACAGACCACTTCGCCAGAAAACTGAGGGCAAAAAACATGATAACACTAATCCAAGACAAGTTAACTGGAGGAACAAGTTGAACCTGAGACTATCCTCAACAAAGAGAATCTCAGTTTTTACTGAAGAAGGTATAAAAACTGGAGACAGGAAGGATAACACCACATTGTATCCAACACCAGATTATTTTCCTAGGCACAAAATTAGAATTTGTCATACATAAAAAAGTTAGAAATTCTGCAGCTGGTATAGCTAGGTCCCACAGCTACAACCAACCACTAGTTCCTGAAGTCTGAGGAGGCTGAAGGATACTCATGAAGCTTTTATTGTTATTGTTTTAATGATCCTGGATGCAGACTCCAGAGGACTAACAGGATGTTATTTTTCCTGAAAGGGGCCAAGGAGAAATGCCAATAACTTCATTTTCTTCAAAAATTAAAGTGAAGGGAAACTCCCTGCCCTGATTACAACCATACAGGGTTTAGGAGAGGAGGAAAGTTGACTAGTATTAGCCAGTGACATTGCACATGTGGCCCACCATAGGCTAAATGATGCCAAAACACAGAGTAAAGACTCCTGCTGCGACCTGCTCCAAAGAGCTATTAGTGGGACCATGTGCATCACCTAGCCAGGAGCAGGTGTTTCCTCGGGTGATAATTCTGGCCAGTCTTTTCAAGGCAAAGGGAGCCTGACTTGCTTGCTAACTCAGGGAAACTGCATGTAATACCAGTCCAGTATCAGCTAGATTTCCCACCATCACGTGACAAAAGTTAGCAATGCCTGTCTTATTGCTTCTCTTATTCCCATAAACATGGAGGATCACTGATGATGCTGTGAACGTGGAAGTGGCATCACTTAAGTCAGTCATTTGTCCAAGTAACATTCACTAGAGAGGTAAAGTCCTGATGCTTTCACTCATAAATAGATGCTCAGCAGTGGATAGGCATTTTCAAAAACTTTATGAAAGATCATGTTTCCTGGTTGATTGCCTGAGGACATGTTAGCTAGACAGGCTTCCTCATCTTAATAAAATTAATTGATGTTAGCTAGACAGGCTTTCTCATCTTCGTGGATGCAATTGATGTTACCTAGACACATTCCTAACCTTAATAACAGGAGTCGCAATTGCTGAATATTAGTTGTGGCAGGCTTGTCAGCAAATGTCTGGTTTAATTTATGAAAGAGAATTGTGTCAACAATGGGAATTTATTGTTTCCTACACTTCCTGCCTTCTGGTATCATCAGTATGTAACGCCTTGTTATGGTAAAAGACTTGTGCAAAATGCGAAGTTGTGAGTGAATCTGGAGTCACACATTTACCATCACAAGAATTAAATGCCTTTAGCTGTTTTAATTCAAATAGGCTTCTTGCAAGACATTTGGTAGTGCTCTTCCTTGCTTGTCAGTTGTTTGGAGATATAACACACATATTCAAACATGAAAATTGCTTTGTTCTTTAAGCACTCCAGGCTCTCCATAGAAAAGCTAAAAGTTGCAGCATTTCACTAAGAAAATCCTATAAGAAAACACCCACTTTTTTCATGTTACCCCTATGTTCTCTTGCTGAATTCAAGAATAATTTTAGTTACCCCAAAACTGCATCTCTCAGTGAAGTTGCTGATGGCTGGAGGGATTTTAGCAAACTCTTCACAGGCTGAGTCTTTCAGCTTGCTGTTCAGGTTATGATTGTATCTTTATCTTTCTGCTGGAGCTCTGTGGGGTTTTATCCTCTGACTGCCAGACTTAAATGTGGTAGAGCAACCACTATATAAAGCAGAAAATAAGGGGTGAGAATATAAGTGTGTGTCCTGGTCTTTTCCTGCTTTTTCAGTATCCTGGACCTGAAAAGATGGAAATACTCTGGAGTTTTGTAGTCTAGATAAATAATCTCTCTCCAACTCCAGCTCTGTCTCAAAGGAGAAATCTATCTCTAACTTAAATTTGCATGAGGAAACAACATCTCCAAATGTGACACACCCCATTTTCAGATGAGATAACCTTTATAGAAATGTCTCTAGTGGGATACTCAACTCTGCAAAATGATTACTAATTTCAGAAAATGTAGGTCATTAATGTGGCAGAATCTTCTACTGAATAGCTGTATCTCTGTGGAATTTCATTACCTCTTTTTTGGCTATCAAAAAGTAACTGCTTTTAAAACTTAGATATAGGGATATGTACTAAAGGGGAGGACTGGCCATGGTAGTTTTGACAAGTAATAAAATAATATATTTTATGTATATATTGATTAGCTTTCCTCTGCTATGGTACATACAGATCGTATCTATATTGACTTGTAAGGCCTCTAACAAAGCAACAGCTGAATGTTTTGAATCCTTCAATATATTTAACTTCATAGCAACCTTGACAGGTAGGGAAATATTATAGTGCCCAAGACCTGCATTTGTCCTCCTAACTGTAAATACCTAATTGAAACACCTATGTAAGTCCAGCCATCTCAGGGTCCTTACATGGCCAATGAAATTCAAGCATTGTTAGAGTCAAAATCAGCCTGAGTGAGTTCTTAATCTCCCAGTGGAGCCACCTCACCAGGCAACTGAAGGAGGAGGATGGTGAAGGTCATAATTTAAAGGACAGGAGCTGACTACCTTAGCTGACTACTACAGCAGGTGCAATAAATTTGGGCCTGACCTCATGAGCATGGAGAGGCTGAAAAGAAAGCCCCTGCCACATTGTGCTTGCAAAGTTACTGCGACGCAGAGATGAGAGGGGGATGCTGAGTTGCACAGACACTCAGCCTACTTCCCAACCCACAGGCTTGCTACCCTGCAGGAATAATCCCTCTTGGGCCTGAGACTAACAGAGGCAGGCCCTGAAAGCAGATCTAGCTTCCAGCAATCCATCATCCTCTGAGCCAGAGTTGTTTGCTCCTGTGGAAGGGGTTAGTAATTGTGTTTTGCAACTCCGTGTTACAACTGGTAGTAAACACTGACTAGAACTGGTCTGTAGCACCAGGAAGCAAACAGCTCTTGGTGAAAACAAGATGTTATGTCACAACAGCCTGTGACAGGAAAAATCTGAGATTGTTTGTCCAGCAAAATTTCTGGAGAAAATTTGTTTGATGTTAAAAAATGGGTGGGAGCGTTGCAGGGACTTCTGGTTCTTTTCAAGCATTATCTGATACAGCAGAAACATACAGCAAGAGAGAGGCAGGGAAAAAAAGGTAAGTCACCCAGAAATGGATATATAGAGTCATAGTTGTAAGTGGTGGTATGATAATATTCTTGTATATGGCACTGTCATTTCTTGTAGCGAGACTATCTGACCAGATGCGGGCGTCTCATGGAACAGAAGAGGGTGGAGAAGAGGAAGGAGGCAGAGCACATGTGGTGGGTGAGGGAATCCAGGTCTTTGAGGACTGCTGGTCTGTTAAGTGCTGGTACATGTATTTCTGTGGAAGTGGGAGGAGCTCCTATTGTATTTCAAGCTGGGAAAAGAAACCTTATACCAAATTATCACTTGCAGTAAGTGCAAGGTCAGCCACTTCTGAGAAAGCAGTAAAGCGTTCCCAGGGAAAGTTTCCTTGCACTTCTGGTTGATTTTAAGAGCTTTCTGAAAATTTGAATATTATTAATAGTGTCAGGCATAAATAGGTGCCTGTGAAGAAAAAGAGTTTTCTTAGGAAAATTAATGTGAAAACGATCAGATCTCCTTCCCGCGGTTTTGCTCAGACAATGAGAAGATACCGCTGCTACATGGAGGAGCTGAAAGGGAGGGTTTCCCGTGAACAGACATCTGTTTCAGGCTGAATGTTTCATGCCCATGTTTTTTCTCTGCTGGTAACAGACATCTCTGCTCAAATGATCATATCCTTGTGTTGAGTGACTTGAATTAGCAGGAAGAAAAACCATCTTCTTGAAGCCTCAAAATGACAGGAGGGATCAAATGAATATTTTCATCGGCATCTGCTGATCCTCCTTTACCCAGAGCAGGAACTTTGAAAGCCCAGAAAGGACTTTGCCTGGAGCATCGTAAAGTCATGGACCAGCGCTTGGAGATCGCCAAGCCGAGGGAGAATATGGTCTGTTTGGATTCCCAGGCGCTTCTTAAACAGAAATAATGAACATACTTTATTATGGGCAYTGCCACCAACTGTTTGCATTCACAATTGTTCTCCGCTCAAAGGTGTGAGGCAGATAACCCCCGGCACCTGATGGGGACAGTTTGCACAAATCCGCTCTTTGAAGCCAAGAATCATTTTGAACAAAATTCGTGTTATGAAACTGTAACAACAGCACAGCTGAATTCTCTACAGAGTGAGCGCTGCACTCCTTGGATCGCTTCCTCTGCCCATCAAACCCATGTGAAAAGTGGGATGAGGTTCCCACAAGTGACTCCAATTTCAATCCATTTCAGACTTTATTTCTTCAATTCTGTGGCCTCCTGTGGTAGCAAACTATGCGGGCCAGCTACCAGCTGTGTGAAAGCCTGCCTTTTATTCATTTTAAATTTACCTGCTGGCAGCTACATTTAGAATCAAGCACCGGAAGAATGGAAAGAGAGCATAATGCATCTCAGTTGTTACCTGGAGTTGCTATGGGGACACGATGGGTCTGGAGAAGAGTATCAGAGAAGGGTCCTGCCAAAAACCAGCATCGTGGTGGTGAGGAAGGGTCCCCAGAGGAGTGTTTAAACCTCAGGTCAGTCAGGGTGGGAATCTCCTGGTGGGGAAAGTGGAGCAGGAAAGGAACAGAGAGATCTGCAAGAATCCAGAAAGRAATGGTCTGACTCTCACCTGCATGAGCCATCCACAGCTGTGCAGGCTGCAGAGGAAGAGAGGGAGGAACGAAGAAGCAGAGACGTTTGGGCATGGGATAGTTGTGGAAAAAATAGCCTATTGCCCAACAACTCCTCACCAGCTTCACTGGCAAATGCTCCCGAGGAGTCTAATATTAAGCACTCTGGGTTTCACTCAAAGCCTGCTAAGTCAATGGGAATCACTCTTTGGATTTCTCTGCGTTTTGGACTGAGTCCTTTCAAAACAAGCAGTGACTAGAAACATGGGGTTTCTTCCTCCCTGTGGCCAGGATTTTCAGCATACCTCAGCTTTTAGGATCATGGCTAGGTTTTCAAAAATKAGTTCCCTGGGAATGGAGAAATGATCACAAGTGACCGAAATACCCGGGCTCTCTTCAGGTGGTTCATCAGCCGAGACAGAGAGACTCACTGCAAGCTCACACTTCACTTGGTGGTCACGAGACATGAATAGACAGGCTGGCGTCCAACTTTGTGGTCCTCCAGCACAACCAGGAGCAAGCGTACCGTTACGGTGGCTTAGCTTTGCTCACTCACTTGCAGCTGCCTGTCAGTAAACTCAACTTTCATTTAGGAAGCTCAATAAATTTCTGAGAATCTGGACCTATACGACATGTTTTGTTGTTTGTTTGTCTTTGTAATTATGGCCAGCTTCTCCCAGTAAAAGCTGCAGGTACCTGAATCCTTTCAAAGGTCTTGCCCTGGTTGTGAGTATTCAGGTTTTTGCCAGCTCTGCCCCAGCATGTGAAATTCATCCTCTGTTTTCTGCGGTAGCAGTAGGATCTCTGACGCTAATGCAGGGATGAGTTTTCCACCGCATGTTGGAGCTGGAGTCCCCTGAGCACACAAGTTGGCCAGGAGTGGTGTTAAGCCTCCTGAATGTATACATGTGCAGTTCTGTGTTTAAATAAATGGTATATTTAATTAAATTTGAGAGGAGATTTATTAGGTAGGGCATTAGCCAGACATGATGCTGAAAACAATGAGGTTTTCTGCTTTCACAAAAACTTGGGCTGTTGGGGTTTTTTTGTGTGTAGTATCTCAAAAACACCTTGACAGCTTTTGATTTTAAAATAAATATATTTAGACAGGCAGAAAGTGTTGTAAATGTTTATATTTTGCTTGCCTTTTATTTGACTTCCTCTAATTTTGAAACAGGAAACCATTTTTTTTTCCTAAAGGAGCACAGGTTTTTTACAGCATTTGGGTTTTCTAATAGGTGATTTTCTATTATTTATTATCAGTTTTATTTTCCAGCTCACAAATGGTAGATCATTCCACTTTTCCACAGGACCTCCATAGGTGTTTTACCATCTGCAGGAAGATAGGCWCAATAATTTCTGCATCACGGGGGAGGTCCTAAGGGGACTAAGGCTAAATAAAGGGGTACCAAATCTGTTTGGAAACATTTTATGTGAAATGTTTTTCCACTAAAAATGAAAAACTGTCAATTTAAATTTTTTGGGGGAGGGGGCCATTAAGTTGATTTAATTACTTGGTTTATTTTTTTATTTGTAAAAAGAAATCTGATTTTTATTTCCAAGATCAAATTTTAAGCCTGGTTTTCAGCTTCAAACGATTTTTGTAAAATTTATAATGCAAGCTAATTAGAGAAATAACATTCAGATAAAATTCAAAACAATGTATCTCAAACACATTTAAACAAAGCATGAGAATTGTCCCAAACGTCTTTTTGCTTGCCCCTTTGCAAAAAAAAAAAGTAGTCAGAGTTTCTTTTTGCATTATGACACAGGATGGGAAAAAATGTCAAAAATCTTACAAATTTTCCTGGGAGGGAGGAACTGTCCCCACCTGACCGTATCTTCTGTCTGAGAGTTGCGAATCACATCCATTCCTCTGGCACCCATGTTTCAGTGACCCTGATCCTGCACAGCGTAGCCCAAAAAAGCCACCCGTGTGGGTAAGCACCCTCAGCCCGGAGAGAGTGGTGGGAACACATCTTAGCAGCTGCTCTAGATGGGAATAAGGCTGCCAGGCTGCAGCTGCACCTCCTGCCAGCATCAGTGACTAAACCTCCAAAAAGTGGCTCTTTCCCACATAATAGCCAGCCCAGGTGGTTCATCTTAACTGCCTTGGGGATATTCCCTCCCGGCGAGGCCTCAGGTTATTTGCTCCATCTGGCTTGTTACTACTGTATATTCTGCATTTACGGTGTTGTGGCTCAAATTCAGAGTTATTGGTGGGGCTCTGCAGTTCATGTTAACAACATACGTGCCTGGTTTTCAAGTGTCTCACCAGCTCTGCCAGGCTGCCGCTGCTGCTGTCTGGCTGCCCGGGGTCGGCTCAGCGCAGGCTGCCCAAAGCAGGACACGAGCATGGCTCCCTCCTGCCTGTCCATCAGCGAGAAGATGAAGTCCCCCACGTTAATGGCTGAGGATTCAGCAGGACAGTTGGGGTCTGGTTTCATTCCCCCAAATGGGGTTGTTCCAGGGAAACAGAGAGATTTCAAGTATGAACTCTCCATAGGGTGCTGATACGGTCTCACCTAGTACACAGGTCCAGCCATCACGGGGTGAGCACCATGCTGAGGAACTGGAACAATTTTTGAGAAAAGCAATAAAATGGTTTGGTTGCTGGGAAAGGGGAATGCTTATCTGAAAGAAAGGGATGCAGAGGATGACTCGGCAATCACTTTCCTGTAAGACACTGTATCCTTCCTTGGAGATATTCAAAACTGAGCTGAACAGGGCTCTGAGGAAGCTGACCGAGTTGGCCATGTTCTTATCAAGGTCTGATCAATTGGTGGCTGGATCTCCGGATGTCTCTTCCCATCTGAATTTTTCTCTGATTGTGAGCATATACTACAACACCAGACACACAGGAATAGTGAAGGGTCAGAAGCCCTGAGAGAGAAAAAAATGGAGTAAGACCTATGAAAGTTGTGCAACCAGTCACATTCTTAAGCATCCTAGCACGGCCTCTGTGGCTAGTGACAATACTGAATATTTACAATTAAGCCCACACTGATATGGGCCCATAGTGCAGAAGGAGAACTTTTTTAGTTAAAAAAAAAAAAAAAAAAAGAAGCCTGATCCCAGTCTCCTGGAAACTGAAGTAAACTGAATTTACTTCCTTGATTTCAGTGGTTGTCTGGAAGATTTTAAAACTGCCATCAGACTATCAGCCTGAGGGGTGTATTCATAGATTGCAAGGCCTAAAGGGACTGTTGTAATCATCTAATTTGATTCCTTTCTAACATGTACCATAAGACTACCCTGCAATCACTCTTGTAGTGACAAAAGCATATCTTTTGGAAAAAGSTCTTACTGAGATTAAATGGAAGGAACACAAAATGTTCCTTGAGGTAGAAGTAACTGAGACAACCAAAGTCCCTGCCAAAGGCACCAATTGTTATGGCAGTGGCTGAGAGCAGCTAAACTACATGGGATGAAAGGATTTCTGTTGGACCAACTGCGACTCTGGGAGCAGAGAGTTGTGAGAGAGAAGGACAGGAAAAAGCTAGAGATGCAAAATACTGAATTTGGAAAAAATCAAGCAACAAGCTTCTAGCACATTTGGATTTCTCGGCAAGGAAACCACCTCCTGCTTGCTTTTATTTTTTGTGTGGCAAGGACACCTGGCACACACTTCTGGTAAATAAATAGGATTGCACAAAGACTCTGCATGACTCTATCAGCTCTTCCTCCAAACAGAAACATGACACAGAAAAACCCTGAATAGCTGCTAAGCATTCAAGTCAAAGGAGCATGGGATTTCCAGCATCAGAAGTTTATGGTTTCTTTGCAGCATTCAAAGAATACTTGGTGTGGGCTCTTCTGGCAGAAGGGCCCGTGTGATGGGCAATTGCTTCCTCAGAGCACACAGAAGTCATAGGGAACACAATTAATTTTCTACCTGCAGGTAGCTCTGTTCACAGTGAAGAACCACAACCTGCTAAACAAGCTGGACACATGGAACTACCCGCATGTGCCACTGCTAGCAAATGGAAGCTGCTGGTGAGTATGCAGCAAGGATGAGAAAGCTGCCCAGGAGCTTGCAAAGAAGTGACCTGTGATCCTTAATGCTTGACTTGTTATTAACATATCCAGAAAATATGGGGGTGAACTTCAGATGTCTTATGACAGATGTCCCATTTGTCCTGTGGCATGTGGTGGTCCCTTGCCTGTGCTGAGGAGACRGAGGGACAAATGAGCAACTGGGCAGGTGAAAAGGGGGGTTAATTAAGGAGACTGTGCCAGCCCCATGGCTGTGGGGTCTGTGGATCCCTCTCTGGCCAGCAGTTCAGAGTTAAAGCAATTCACATATTGTTCTTGGTTTATGTCAGTAATGTAAAAGTGTCTAACATGGTATCATCCATGACAATGCATCTAGCAGAAAGAAAAGAGAGCAGCTGGAGCAGGAGATGCCTGAAGTATATCACCAGGGAGTTCCCCGAGCTACTTACAGCAAGTGTCTCTCTTGAGAAAGAATCTATTATTTATTCCTAATTACAGTAGGATGTCTATTAGCACTTAGGTTTCCCACTTTTTTTTTTGGCTATTCACATCCTACTAATGCTTACCACTTTTCTAAGTGTGGTTTGCATTGACATCTGACATGGACGGGCAGGCACGAGGGAGACAATGCCCTTACTGTCCAGAAGTCCCTGTAAGCTATGATGGATGGATAACAACATCATCGGCTCTGGTTCCAAGCAAAACTCAACTACACCATGCAGCTGGTCCAAACTAGTTTAATGCAGTTAAAATTGAGATGCCTGCAGTACATCTACAGCTCATGGCTGAGAGTGAGATTCGTAATAAAAAACAGGATATCCAAGTCACTAAAGTACTGAAACAACTACTCCCCTACTGATTCCAGTGGGACTGAGGTACCTAAATAGTTCTGCTCGTAAGCCTTCCACCCTTGGCTCATCTCTGTCTCACTACAGACTGTGAAGAAGTTGAGGTAGAGGCTATCCATCGCTATATAACATTTGAACACCTAACACAGTGGGACTTTCATGGCTGCTAGGGGTTTTGGCACTCTAATCGTGCAAAAATACCAGTAATTTTACAGTTCATACCATGATATGATTGCTAGGAGGATGGGGCAGTTGCTGAACTAAGCCATGGCTGGAATTGAAGCAGGAAAGATATCCATTTCATGCTCGTTTCACTTTTCACTTCTTTCTCTCCTGAACTGTCCGTAATCACCAGTAACTTGTCTGTAGTACCTTGGGCCTCCAAGGAAGTGGAATAATTATTCCAGAATATTTTTACTTCCAAACAGGTGTGTGCTTAGACAGTTTTGAGTCCAGAATGGGGGAATTTGGTTGCCATCCAAGGTGCTTTGGATATCAAGACAACTGCACAAGGCAGATGCAACAGGACCTACGGGAAACTCGCATCCATGGGCCAGCAGCTGGCTGGGAAAGAAACCCTGAGGAGCCTGAAATGGTACCTTGTGCCTATATTCAGACCATTAAGCCAGGGTCCAAATGTCTAATTTCGGAGCAAAAGTCATCCCAGAAAAGGTGTTTAACTGGAAATCTTACGCTACTTCCATCTTTATGTTAAGGAATTATCAAGACATACCATAAATTTTGAAGGTCAGGACAAGAGACCTTCCTTACACTATATCCAAGCCTCAGGTACATCTTCCATGGTTCAAGACTCCTCAAGCGATTTAGTCTCCAGTGCTGGAGGCAGTGTTGAGCTGGGCCATGGGATAAGGCAAAGTGGGTGAGGCCACATGGGGCAGGAGGATGCCCTGGGGCTCAGCAGCAGCAGGGAGGGATGTCGCCTTCCAGTAGGTCCTGGAGACACCCTGCAGCACTGTCTCTCTTGGGCTTCCCGGCACACTCAATCAATGGAGGCTGCCTGCGAACCACACATCAGCCAGCAGATTGCACTGGTTATCTGAAGGTCCATCAGCAGGGCTCCTGGTGGGGACATCTCCCTGCAATTACGTGGGGGCACACATCTGGCTGTAGGAGGAATGTAAGGGGGAACCACCTAGGGAGTGTCTTTCTTAAYGCAAGGAACTCAAAAACTTTTGTGTCTGCAGGAATCAGTCATCCCCTAGACGCTGGGCAGCTTTCTTCGGAAATAAACCTCCTCCCAGATGGAGGCAGGAGGGAGACGTTCACCGTGTCATGGGCAGGGTGGGGGCTCACAGCTCATTCATGTCTGTCCCGGTTTCCCTAACACATGTCTGAGTCAGGGAAGCTCTGCTGTCTGAGAAAGTGATGACTGATAATGATAAAGTGAAAATTCCTCTGTTTGCATCATTGCTTTCTGCACACCCGATTTATTTCCTCATTTTTAGCAAACTGCATAGTAAAAGCTGTTATGAAATGCTGTTTCTCCTTTCACTGTCTCATGAGTTAATAGCAAAACCAATTAAATGCAGCATGCAAGACAGCCAAGTTGTATGCGTCTCCCACTGTCTGACTCCCTTTAAGAACTGCCACATCACTTTTAAGTCATTTCCTTTCCCAGATGAGGCAGTTTCACTTATATCAAAGAGCTTGATCTAAACCAAACAGTCTTACAATAAACCAGACAGCCTCGTTTTTGATATCATTAGCCTTTAACCTCAGAGGGACTTCTTCAGACAGGAGCTGCAACTTGTTACCAGATGTCAAAAAATGTTCGTCATCAAAACCTCAAGTGACAACTTGGGGCTAAGCAGCGTGAGCTTTTTGATTGTATTTTAAATGACAGAAATTTTTATTTGGTGTAGCAGTGCCCAGGGTGCCTGAAGGAAAGAGAAAGGAAAGTATTTCAAAAACCATGTCGCAACAGGCTCTAAGTACTCTCAACTTCATGATTTAGCCGTTGGATTTCTCCATAAACTGCTAATCTGTGGTATGAAGGGGCAGCATTTGTGGTTTTCCCTAGAGAAAAGCAGAAGTGCTCCACATATTATACTACAACAGTGAATACTGAATGTGTGACTCAACTCAGATATGGTTCAGGAAGGAAATTTTCAGCAATTCCAGCCTAGGTAAAAACACATGTCTATTGTTTTATTTCTGCAGACAGGGCAGAGCAGGTGCGATGGCTTTACTTTGAGCAGAGGGAGAGATTTAGTAGAAGCAAATGTAATTCTCCGTACTTTCTTTATGAAGCTTTATATATTGCATGTGACAATAAAACCACAAAGCTAAAAACTGCTGTCATAGAAAACTGTAGCTGATTTTTACCTGTTGTCCAGAAAGGAGATGAAAGCAATCCCAAGGAAAACCTGGATCAGGAGCTGAACCTTAGCAAGGTATATCTTTCCCCGATTGTATCCCCAGGATGCTGTAATCTGTATTAGCAACATTTACCAGAGCCATTGTATGGTCTCCTACACAAATTCATGATCTAACCCACAGATAGCTATTGTTTCTTTAAGAGACAGTTATTTCTTTGTTTCTTTTAGGACAATGCCAAAACTCACGGGTTTGTTCTGTATAAATGAGGAATTCCACTCCTCATTGAACAGATATGGGCTGTAGAAGATAATTAACCACTTCTTATGGTTTATCCAACCCACAAAACTTGGGTCAGGTATTGCTCACCACCCACATTAATTCCCCAGAACAGACTGACTGGTTTTGGACCAAATATTGTCTCACCAGCACTTAATATCCCTGCCATAGCATGAAAGGAAACAGAAACCTGAGAAGAAGAGAAAATTAGAACGGTGGGAAGAAAAACAGTTTCTTAGCTGTGCAAYGGACTCTGTCTGTCTAATGAATCCCCTTTGAAAACCACCCATAGAAATAAATTAGGATGTAATATATTGCAGATGGATCAACAGTGGCACACACATAGCCTTACGTATGGGCCACAGGTGTTTGATTTTGCTTTTGACAGCAGGTCAAGGAGTAACCGTGCAAGGACAATCCTGCTATAGAGAGTGACAATTCTGTTTTGCGCCAGCTTTCAGGGTTAAAAACTTGTTGCTCTAGATTGGAAGGAAAACTAAGCTTCTCAGTTATTCTCTGGAGTGGAATTATGTTGATACAACTGGCTTAGGATCGAAAACATTATTTAAAAAATTAAATCTGGAGTTTTTTCTGCATACAGCTGACTAGTGTTTAGAAACATTCTTCTAAACATAAACTTCATTGTAATTCAGTAACTTTAAGAAAATATTTTACTTTGACAGAACAACACATGTTGTCAATATTCCATTAAATATGTTGTGTCTAGAACTGTCCAGCTCTTGTGAGGTCCTTCATGCGCAGTCTTGTCCCATTGGTTTAGACATTGGATGGTCTCTAGAAACAAACCTCAGATCATATAGACTTTAATTACATGAAACCTTTGGGTGTCTTCAGCATCAATTGTGAAGATACACTCAGTACTTTTTTCGGATCAAACAAACAAATAAAAAAGTACTATAACATACAGGAGAATATCCTGTTCTTTCAAAATAGGTTAAAAATCTACAGACAAAAAAAAAAATCATACATAAGGATGTTAGAGAAATTTTCATTGAACCCTATACAATTTGTCTAGACTCCTGCTACTGTCAGTGCTCCACAGTTTTCTACAGCTTCTCAAGGAGGACTGGAAGGATTAGCCATTTCCTGAGTTCCAGTCATGCTTCTAATAGTAAACTTCCCACATGTTTCAAGTCATTTAGCCTCGTTGTTCCTCCCCTCCATGTTTCTGATTCTTGATGAAAAAAAAAATGCAAAATCTTGGGAACCTCCCAGGGGTTACACCTATAAAATGTAGTAAAGGGTATCTGTGCATCAGTCACCCCAGTGCTCAGTACACTGAAACGTAAAGGCAACCACTGGAAGCTGAATGGTTTAAACTGCAGTATGTATAATGGTTTATCCTCTACTCCAAACAACTGCTAATGGTCACTGTTGGAGCTGGGGTACTTACCCGGCTGGACCCGTGGTCTGACTCAGTATGACAGCTCTTTCATTCTTACAGTGCTCATTCCTGAGTTTCTACAGATGCTATTTACTATGATCTTGGAGTTAAATGTGTGCAGGACAGTCTTTGCTTGGCACTAGTTATGAGACTTATTTGTTTAAATCAGTCTCTCCTGTGTTCCAGCTGATGCTGCAGATAGGGACATGCTGGAGCTGTTATGGTCTCTAACATTTGGCTGTGTCCGGGACAGTATCTTGCAGCCAAAGTCTTGCAGGGCTTTTTGTGGGATGGCAGTGCATTTCTGTTGCTGACGCTGATCAAATGTTATATTTTTAATTGAATTTTTACAGTTATGGTCTAATGACAAATGTGTATGCTCTGCATTATGCCCTCTCATGACTTAAAACTGGGAGAGCTACAGCAAAGGGGCTCTGTTAATAATAAACAACATTAAATGTCAGCCAGATGAAACTGAAGAATGGAAAAAAGAATAGTACGACACAGGGAGGTTTTCTTTCCACTTACTTTATTTTCACTCCATTTAGAGGACTTTCATACTTTCTCTGCCTTGAGGAATATTTTTGTACATAGAAATTCACTTCTATGGAGTGGGAGTTCACAAGTCTTCCTACTGACTTGAGGAGAAGTAGGATCAAGACCGATGTTTTCGTTTCTCCTCCTTACCAGCTTTCCCTGCCTTAGTAGTGTTTCTCTGCTCAGACATGTTTCTATTTTGGGTATTTTCTTCTCCACAGATCCCTGCTACATGTTCAGGATAGGCTTCAACTGCATCCAATATTTTGCCATGAGAGGCCAATTGTTCTGCAAACAAGGAGGAATGTTTTATTGTTCTGGCATTTTGTCTGTTTGGATATGGTTTAGAAACCAAATAATACATTGAAAACATGCTTCAACAGAAATGAAGCCCAAGAATCCTCATTTTTGTTTATTTTGTTTAGTTATTGCAAGAATCCTAGCAAAACTAACATCTCATGGTTTTAATGGAAGACCTTCAACAAAAATGAAGAGTAAGATAGACAGACACTGTACAGTGTTGTCACTACAGGTCAGAGCTTGCAATTGTCCTACTTACTCTGTGGAAGTCTTTCCCTTAACTCTTTTGTCCTTTGAAAAGACAGGACACTCTTCTGTATTTCTGTGCTAAAAGTTAAGACCCATGAAAATCAGAAACTGGCTCAGTATATATAAGAAGATATTAAGGCAGGCGAGCTTCCTCCAAAAATTTTGCCTCCACTTGCCCATAGCAAATAAAATTGCTTTCAAAAGTTACTTACTCAAAATCTGCCCATTTTTTTTATGGCAAGAACCAGGAGAATAGAATTTGTACATCAAGGCTGTAGGTCAGGGGTTCCAGGAAATTCTGTGGGATTTATGTGAAAGTGCAAAAGGAAAAAAAAAATTCTGTGAGCAAAGAAAGTTGTAAACTGCTGTTAAATTTGAACTTGAGGTTTTAAAGATATTTAACCCTATGGTCACTATTTTAGGGAAGGTTACCAGCTATTTCTGGGATTTTATAGAAACAAATAATCTGGGTATCCTATCAGCATGGGTCTCATTAGCACAGAGCCAAAATCAAGGCAATTATTTTTGTGTACTCAAAGTAATGGAGAGGATTCCACTGGCAACTAACATCATCTCAGAAACCACAGGATCCATCATCACGAGCTTTATAACCAAAGCCTTGTCTAAATGGAAGGCATTTTCTCCACAGAACCTTTCTCAGCTCACAGGATATTACGAAAATAAATGTACTAAGGTATTCAGATTTTGTGTAATGGCATTTTGAAAAGTAAACAGGACTGGAAAATTCATTCCAAGGCTTGAGCACCAAAATCCTCAAGAAACCTTTTATTGGTGTAAGGATAAAAGTCATTGACTCAAGTCAAGGAAACACTTGAGTATCAACAACAGCATTTAGATGAGCTCTATCATTAATGGAGCCAGAATAAACCCTGGATTTTTGCATTCCTCAGTTCCCACCCATGCACACATGAAGACAACTGGCAAAACGCATTACGAGTAAAATGGCATTGCAGTGGTGACCTTAGTGACGAGTCTCCCACAGAAGTAGTGCCCASTTTCTTCCTCCACAGATGGCTGGTACCACCATTCTTTCAGACAACATGCTGTAAAATCATGTGTAATTGAAGGAAAAAAGAACAGGATCTTCCATAGCTGGCAGAAAAAATGATAGCTTGGATTTTTTAATAGTCTGAGAGGACAGAAGTTGTATTGTGGATCCACAATGGGAAAATTAACCAAAATAAAGCCAGATGTTCTCTTTTTCCTGTAAGAAGCAGGAACTTTTAAAAGGTAGAAATAAAGTCACCACCAAAAGAAGGTGAAGAAACCAAGACGTGGAACACTCCTAGTTAGGAATGGTTGCAAGAAACCAAGACATGGAACACTCCTAGTTAGCAATGGTTGCTGTTCATGATTTTTGGTTTTACAGGATAAAATTCTGACCCAGTGAAGCCAATGGCAAAATTGCTGCCGCTGCAGAGCAGGAGTTCATACAAAGCTCTGGTGGCTCATGAGTAGGTGTCAACAGGCAAACAGATTACATTACCATATTCCAAACTCAGATTAAGAAAAATGTCCCAGTAAGTGATAGCTGTTTTCTTGAGTGATGCTGTAACTGAATTGTTGGTGTTCACATCACAGGTTGCAGATTCTGTGTTTGTGAGGGATAGCAGATAGATGTGTTAGAAACAGCACTTTCTATTTCTATAGACGTCAATTGTCTGGTTTTGAACACCCTGAAGTTGGATACCCAACCAAGACTTGTGAGTTCAGTCCATCTCTGGCATATTTTCCCCCACCATTTCAATTCCCTTTCAACTAAATACTTTATATACAAGGAAACATTGTCTAAATCCAGCAGCCTATTTTGGAGGAGTTATTCAACTCAAACCTCCGACACAGTGAAATTCACGGCACTGAGCTAAACGGTGGTTTATTCATGCCTTTCTATCAGCAATACATTTGAACTGCCTGAGACTGCCTGAATAAATATTTCTCCCCTGCTGTTTGCCACTGAGCTCAGACTTCGCTACTGGCACTTTTCACGAGATGAACCCTGCAGTGTTTTCTCCTATGTCCACCATGCTCTTCCTGTGTTGTGGTTGACACCTGAAGCTCCTGGCTCCTCTGGACTTCACATGTGATCTACGTGTTCTCCTTGAACTGCTGTCCTGTACTTTGAAGTGTGCTGCTGGAGCACCTGGCCTCAGTCACCTACCAGACTTTTTTGTTGTTTTGCCCCTCAAAAACTGGCTTATATGCACATTCTTCCTCAAAACACAACAATATTTTGCAACTTTTAGCCAGAAGCACTGAGGAGACATATACCTGATAAGTCACTGGGCACAATGTCCTAGACATTCCCAGATTCTGAGTCAACCATCTCATCACAACTTTGAAAATTCTTCTGACTATCATTGTCTAAGTTTCCTTTTGTAGGTTATTTGTGATTTACTTCTCTAGTGATGGCTCGTTCCATACATTTTCCTAGTGGCTCCTTTGCTCTCATGGAAGCAACCCTGAGAGTCTCTTGCTCCCAGCACACCGTTGTTTTCTCAGACCATATTTGGCAAATAAAAAGATATGCATGTTTCTATTCTAAACTTTACATTATTTTTAAAGTAGCCACTTCAAATCTCTTTAAATGATGTGAAGAGTGAGGACCAGTTTATTTACTCCCCATTCTGTTTCCTCCAGTCTCTAGGCATTTAGAGTCTTGCTTGTTCTGGCTTTTTGTCAGGAGCCTTTACTGTTTAAATTTTTATTAAAAAATGCTGATATTTGTTGCAATTTTACTGATTAAATTCTGAAAAAAAAACCCTCTCAGTTTAACTGCTTTTGCATGACTTGCCAAGGACATTGATGTACAAACAATATATGTTCTACACCAGCAATGGAGGTTGCCAGGTGTTTTTATTTATTTAATTCCCCCCTCCTTTCTTTTCCCCCAACAGAAACTGTGGTAATGCAGGCTTTTAAAAAATACTTGGAAATGTGATCTTTTACATTAAAAAACTAGGCCATGTTCATACTGCCTGCCAGCAATGCATGTTTGAAGTATTAACGTACAACACCTAAAAGAAACATAATATTAATACAGAACTCTGCATTAAAACACCCTTTCAAGACAAGCCAGCTGTCTTACCCTGAAAAAAAGCCAGGAAACCCAGATGTGGAGCTAATCAAATTGTTCATTATAAATGAGCTACCTGGCAAATTTAGCTCTTTTTTTCCCTCTAATGATTGATAAAAAGCCCTGGTTTTTACATACTTATTTGTAACTTGAGTTCATCCAATACCTTGTGCAGGCAACTGCTTTGATTTGTTGGCTAGGCATCAGTCATTAGTGGTCTGACTTAATAAAGAAATGTCAGGACTGAGAATCTGTTGTATGCAGGATTTTCCACTGTGCTGCTCTCTTATCTGAAAGCAGATAAGAGGCAGACTACCATTTAATTGAAACTTTTCCATGGGGAAATTCACACATGTAGCCAATAGCCCTTCCTCTCTTTGGGATCCTGCAGCAGATACTTAACCCAAGCTCTGTAACTGATGACTGGTAAGCTTGGGAGAAGGAGCAATGGTCCAGCCTGCCAGTGCTGACTAGCCATATCCAAGCTTGCCAGATACTCAATGAACAGAAATTGTAATTTATTTAATCTGCCTGACTGACTTACACATTCAACTTTTTCACTGCCTTCCTCAGGAGGAATGGACCTGTGGCCATTGTGTTCTTCACTGGGGAGACCGATCTGCTGAACCACTCTTATGAGTGGTCTCTCAGCCTTGTCCATTGAAATGACACCCTAGGCAGGAGTACAGCTTAATAACTTCAAGTTCATAATGGTCAATGATTAGTCAATTAATACATTAACAATTTAAATTAATATTTTGCAGCTCATTCTAAGGAGTTGAGGGTAATCACAAGACCATCTCCACGGGCATATCTGCAGGAGGGAGAGGGAATATCAGGTGGCTCAGGGGACCASGGGGACAGAAACCACTTCAAGGAGACACACAGAGCATCTCACTAAATGTGAGGTTACTCCAGCCCGAAAGCAATGAAGATCAGTGAACATCACTTTCAGAAACCTTTGCTTCCTTCCCTACCCGTGTTTCTTGAACTGTAGTTCACCTTCCTCGCAGTTGTATCACACTTATTTCATGGCTGCACGATGCTCCAATTTCAAGAGAGTGCTGCAAAAAAAGGCAGCCTTACTGTACATAAATGTTGCACATACATGTTAGGTTATACAAGGTAGCCAGCATGAAGATAATGCTATTTAAGCTCTGTATATGGCCACAACTGAGGACTCAGCTGGGACTGTGTTGAGCTGTTGCATGAAAGAATCTTACATGAAAATTGAAGGTAGTGTGTTTTTTTTCTGAGTGGTGCTATCAGCTGGGCTCTCCTGATACACATTTGTTGAAAAAAAAGCAATGGCCATTTTACCATTTATGACTAAAGAATTATCAGTCCTGTTGAAAGCATCTGCAATTCATCAGGGTTTTTGATTAAACTAGAAATCACCAAAAGCTTTGCAGTAGGTAAAGTAAAAACCCTTTCCATTTAAGGCCAATCTTTTGAAATGCTCTAAAATTCACAGACAAATTCTCATTGCCTTGAAACTATATGCTATTTCATTAATGGGGAGCAATACTAGTCTACCTGGAGTCATTTGGACAAGGGATTCATGTGACACAACTCCTTTTATCTCCTCTTTTCCCCTCCCTTTTTACCACCTTCCAGGTTTGGGAATCAATCTCCGTCTCTGATTTTCCTCACAGTTGCCCAGTCATTTGTTCCAGGCTACTCGTGACTCCCACTGCTTTGCAGGGAAGCAAAGGAAACACAGTATTAACAAACAACAAAGAGCTGAGAATTGTAAGTAGCTGTGAACCTGATTAACAACCCAAAAAATCATATTGTGTGTGGACAGTGAGAATGCACAAGGGTTCGTAGATTGGCAGCTTTCACAGTAATTGGATGATTTCTGAGAATATCCAATATTCAGCCAACATCCTTTCAGGTCCAAGTAGGGCAGACATGAAGGGAGCAAAGCATCTTGCTAAAGTCTGCCTCTGTCACAGCACTTTTAATTGGAAGGGGGAAGTAATTTGAAAACAGCCTGAAAGTTGGAAAGGAACCAGAGAATTTCCAAAAAGAAAACAAACTTCGCATGTGAGTACTTATAAGGCTGGGATCATGGAAAGGGAGAAAGTTTGAGGCCTTGGTGAGTAAGATACAGGGGTGAGTGGGGAAGGAAGGTAATGTTGGAAGAGGGCGAGGACTGGGGATGCAGTGAATGCACACAGTGTGTGAGCAGATAACAGTCACTGGCTGTTGTCAGCTGCCGAAGGGCAAAGCTGAGCAGCCATGCACTACAATTCTTCTTTGCCTAGTTTTTTTTGGAGGCTTGAACTCTGATGAATTTGCTTTATTCCAAAGGCAGAGAATTACCTGAGCTCTGCACTAACCAGGATCATCAGGTAATTGTTGGCAGGATTATTTGTCCTACTCAACCAGCTCTGCTCAGAAGAAAGACTGACATTCATTCCTTAACATACTTTAATATATTCCTTAATATATCTTAATATGGGCAGGAAAGAAAACATCAGATAAGAGGAAATAAGTATTTTCTTTTTTCCCTAATGTGTTACAGTCATGGAAAGGCACTGACAGACTAAAGTGAATCCAACAGAGGCCACCAGGACGGTCAAGGGGCTGGAGCTCCCGACATACAAGGTGAGGTTGAGAAAGCTGGGTTTGTTCAGCCTGGAGAAGAGAAGTCTCAAGGGAGACCTTACTACTCTCTGCAACTGTCTAATAGTAGGATGTAAAGAAGATAAAATGAGACTCTTCTCAGAGATGCACAAGGATGGGATAAGAGGCAACAGACACAAATTACAACACACGAGTAAGATATTAGGAAAAAGACTTTCACAGCAAGGGTGGTCAAATTTGGAGCAGGRGCACAGAGAGGGAGTGCGCCATCCATCCATTGAGATATTGGAAACTTGAGTGGGCATGGCCTTGCTGTAACTGGACCTGCCATGAACGGCAGGTGGGATCAGAGACCACCAGAGGTCCCTTTGAATATTATTCTATGAGTCTATGAAAATTTCCTAGGTTTTCTGCTGTAGCTCTTGGTGTAAGTTTATTGTGGTCGGTCATTTGAGATGGGCACACTCCTCCGGATTTGCTCTGCACTGAACACTGGAACAAAGGCCCCATTTAGAGCAAGGCTTGAATTCAGATGGAAAGTGTCAGCAAATGCACCCTGCCCGTAATTACTCACCAGATTAGGTGACGGCACCTACATGGGGTGGGATATGATCCTCCCAGACATCCTGCATATCTCCCTATGCTGGAGAGAATCAGCTTCTCASTGTGCTACACCTGCTTAAGGCATAAACATTACAAAGGCTGCTGACATCATACTTACTGCTAGGACTAAAGGCATAATCCGAACCCTATTGGAGTCAGCAAGTGTCTTCCCATTAGTTTCCATAGTCGTTATGTGAGCCCATATATGAACAGTTGTAACTTTCCAAAGTTCATTATCTTGGATGTTTTAAGTGGTTTTGGCCTCAGCAGAAGCAACGCTACACCACACGTTGTTGTTCCAAAGTATCTTCCCAAGTATCATCATGCAAACAATGTAGTGCAACAAAAGATTTTGTTTTACAAAACACTACAATGTTTTACAGGGTAAGCCAGTACTTAACCGTCATGAATGGATAGTTTTTTGAATGTGCATTAATATAACTGTTCCAAGTTCTTACCTTCCAGGAACTCTATTGGTTTAAGTTAGAAATGTAAAAACTCTGGTGTGGGGTAAAGAAGATGTTGATTTACGGATAGGGAAAACCACTGATGTCATGCATGGATGTTCAAGGAGGGAAATACACTTGGCATTTGTAGAACAAGAAACACTTTTGACAATGACTATATATACACACATAGTCATAGATATGTGTATATATCAGGATTCAATAGAAACTATCGATGGAACATTTTTAAGCTGACTGCTACAGGCAGTAAGCTTCTACGCAAAAAGCACATTTAAACACTTCCTCATGAAGAAGCAGAATATTGTTTCTGTTCCCTGACTAGTGTCAGAAGTAAATCTAGGTTACACTCAATAATCTCTTTCTGTAGCTGTTTCCAACCACTGTTATTCAGGTTTATGCAGTGCTCTTTATGTGCTCTTGACTTGAACAGCACTTGGGAAATCACAGTCACTATCCAGGCACAGATTTACTGAGAGGACTTAAGACACCAGCACCACTCACTGCAGGGAATGTGCTACAGGCTACACTACGCAGCAGCTGTTGCATGGACCTTCCCACCCAGACTGAAGCTCCTTTTCCTTTTGGAAAGGTATTTACAGGCCATAAGGAACAATTAAATTATATAAGTATAAATAATGGAAACACAAGATGGAAAATGGATATTTGCTTCAGTAATATTGTTGGAAGGCTTCAGAACAGCAGATTTCAAAGTGACTTCCATAAGAAAATAAAATAACTTGGTTGTAAAGACACAGAACAGCAAGAAATGGAATTATGGAACTATATGCAGCCTTATAGGTAACAGTAATTTGATCTTGATAGGGTGAAACTAGGATGCTGATAAAGAATTACAAGAAAAATACATTATGAGGTCAGGAATGCTGGGAAAGGAAGGTGATATTCTGTAAATGCAATTTGGCATAGGTTGTGTGGCTAGACAACCAAAAGATGCCAGGTAACCAGTGGTGATGGGGGGGGAGGAAGTTTCAGGAACATGCAGAAAACATTCCTAACATGAAGAAAAAAGGCTTGATATGAACAGCGTTGAGAAGGAAAAGGACTTTGCAAAAGCAAAAGCAGGAGAAATGGAGAGGATATGGACAGGACACCAAAGCTGAAAATCTGGTTAATGGGAAGGAGATATGGTCTGTTATGAGGTGACTGCAGAAGAGACCTGAGAATCAGATTCCCGATGTCTTAGGAAAGGTCGTTTGAGGTGTTCATATGCTTTCACAGGATTATTAGAATAATTCTGGTTAGAAGGGAATTCAGGAGGTTTCTAATCCAAACCTCTGCTCCAGCCATGCACCACTGTCAAGAGACTGGCTCCTTCTTGATGACCTCATCAGCAGTCCTGGCAGGCTGCTGTCAGGTGACCCCGAAGCTGTCTCTTCTCTGGGCTGAACAAATCTTGGCCCTCCAGTCCTCCTCACAGGGCAAACACTCCAGCCCCTGACCAGCAGAGTGGCCCTCCTTGAAATCACTCCTGTTTGGCATTTCTTGTACCTGGGGGGGAGGGTGGCAAAACTGTGTGCAATGTACCAGCTCCCTGGATAAGCCTGATTACCTGAAGTCCAGAGTCTTTATTCTGTTACTGGCCTTCCTCACTCACTGCAGGACCTTCACAATCCACTTCATGATCGCTACAGTCAATGCTACCACCCATTATCTCATCACCAGCCAGTTCCTCCTTGTTAGTGAATGGCAATTCCAGCTGTGTGTCACCCCTGGTTGTCCCATGCAGTACCTGTATGAAGAAGTTATTCCTGACATCCTCCAGAAATSTCCTGGATCCCTTGCCTCCCACCATGTTGCCCCTCCAGCATATGTCAGGGAAATTTTCTACTGGGTTCAATCAAGAACTTCTCGTAGACACTAGAAACAGACCTGCTATCACTGGCTGAAGATCTACCTCAAGTGCAGCCTCTTAGATTGCAAACTCTCCAGTATATGTACCTGCTTGTACATCCTTGTACATACCTAGCAAAACAGGACTCCAGTCCATGGCAAGGGTTCCTAAACACAATCGTAAGATAACCATGTGATGCCCCAAAAGGTTTTCTCTTTTGTTATCTGAATGAGTTTCAGTCTTCAACCACTGCTCAGTTTCCTTCTAGAGAACCAGTCAGAAACAGCCCAAACTTCTTATCCATGTGCCATCATGAATGAGAAGAAAAGCCAGCAGCAGGCTAGGAAGTTATTCACAAACCTTGAGCATTTGTTTCTTCTGCTGTGCAATTGTAAACTGGAATATGATGAACTCTGGGACCTTCCACTTGCTGAGGACTGTAAAGGGGATGCTGGTGCGCTGTGTCTGGCTTGGTGGGATCCTTTGTAAGGCAGTCACTGTGGCTTGCTTTGAGAAGGATCTTTGATTCACACTTCACTGGTGGTCATGAGTCAGTCTCCTAACTTGATAGAAATGCTCTCCTTAATTCCAGGTTATTAAGCCTATCAGGAAATAATTAAGCCTTTTCTTTTTTTCTTTTTTTTCTTCTTTTTTTTTGGAAAAGGATTTGCTTTGATCAGTAACCAGATGCTGGAACGGATTTGATTTAAAGTTTTCATGATATCAAGGATTGATAATCTGAGCTTTCTTGCTGCTGTCAGGAATATTTCCCAGTCAGCAAGTTGTGTCTGCAAGCTGTTACCAGCTGGTGATAGCTCTCAATTTGCTATGGGAGGAACAGGACTTTGGCAAGCTTCCTCACAATATGGATATGTGGTTATGTGGCTGTCGGTCTCCACTCAGTGCTGAGGGCGTCAGCCACTGTGGAGACGGGGAACAGGCCAGCAGGAAAAGCCAGGCACCCTGCGGAAAGGAGAGAGGAGGACAACAGGGGAGAGGCTGGGGATGGGATGAGAAGGGGAGTCAGGGAGCAGGAGGAGGATTTAAGTGGAGAGGTAAACAGGAACCGCTCATGGGAGACAGTCGGGGTGGCAGGAAGGAAGGAGAGATCTCCATCTGCTCAATACCAGGACTGCAGAGGAGTTGACCATCCTCCAGGCTCCATGCAGGACTGAATCCCAGCTGAGGAGCAACTCCCAGCAAAGGGCCAGGTCCTCTGCTCTTGCCTCCCTACGTGAACAGGGTTCCCTGAAGTCCACAGATTATTTTACTTGCTGGTTGAGTAGTGAGGGCAGACTTTGTCTCTGACTCCTCCACACGACAGCACACAGAGCTGGGTCCAGGCCACCCACATAGCTCCATTTACTTTGAGCCATAAAACCATGTCAACTGAAGAGGCAGGCTCCACATCTTGCTTTGATGACAATTTGCCACTGTGGACATTTGAGAAGAATGATTTTGGTGGCTGCAGAATTAACCGTGTGGTGCTGCCCTCATGCAAACTTGTTGCTGAGGTAAGAGCGATGGAAAGAGCAATGAGAAAACGCTATTTGCTTTGAGATGGCCATGCAGAATGAATTTCTCTCTTTCAACACCAAGAAAGAGGCGATGTAAATTCTGCATTCTAGAGGGGGGAACCTTAATATTTCATAGCAGCAAAAGCTTTCATGTGGTAATGTCATAGTAACATACTGTAAGAAAGTTAATAACCCTAGGAGGTAAAAAAAAGAAGCTCTTGATAAAAGTTTTATTTGATGACTCTACTTGATGTTATATCTCTGGCCAAACTGTCAGCAGCAAAACACCTTTCGGTGCTCTGTAAGCAGCAAGTCTTAGCCCCCTTATGAATACTGTTAGAGAACAGATTCACCTTTTGCTAATTTACAGATTCACCTTTTATCTGCACAACTTTGCCCATATTGTGAAATCCAATTCCAATCCAATCCTCCTTTGGTGATTTTTGATGAAAGTCTCAGCCTGATCATAGCCTAGTATCCAATTCAGCTTGGGAGATTGTTGCTTTTCAGATTTTCCCCTCATTACAAAAGGATTTAAACATTCTGTGTGGAAAATATTCAGAAGCATTTCCCCTCTCCCATCAAATAACTTCACAATTCACACAGCTTTTGCTTTCTTTGAAATCACATGACATCTCTGCTACAGGCTCTGCAGGTAAAATACAACTGGTGGAATGAAAAGCATCCCATGCTATGGGCAGGGCAAATTTTAAGAAGAATTTATTGCTTGGTGCACTTGTGTGGTGCATAGAAGATAAAGGCAAGAAAACCCCCAAACTTGCCATTTCAGGTTTAATCTGGTATGTGACCATAGTTATCTAAGGCGAGAGAGCAAGGAGTTGGGGAAAGAATGAATGGAAGTGGGGATAAAAAGGAGAAAAGCAGCTATAAAACATTTTGCAATCTACAGAGAGAAGTGCAGGTCTGCAGGCTAGGAGCACACAGGAGGGATTTCAAGCCAGCTCCCAAATTCCTTTTTGTTTGAACATTTTGTAAACAGACACGTGGAGTCTTCAGCATAGCAAGGAGTGATGGATGCGCACTGCTGAAGACAGTAAGTGGTTTAGGAGCCAATAGCTCTTTTGAAGAAAGAATCTAGGCATCAAGGAGAAGGCGAGGCTGACTTTTTAACAGATTTAGATATCGCCTGGTGGAGCAGAGCAATGTATAAACCCCAGGAGCCAATGCCTAAGGGAATTCCCAGTGCCGTGAGCCCTGGCTCCACTCTATCTGGCTCTCTGGGGAGCACATGGGGAGAATTAAATACCTGTTGAGGGATCTTCTGAGGCCTGGCCAACAGTGCTGGAGCTACTGAAGCAGCCACAGGCTGAACATGGAGAGTTGAGGGCTTCATTGTACACCCAGCCCAATACGCTGCTCAGACAGCCTAGGACGGAGCTGCGGAGGCCAGCCCTGGCTCTTGCCCTGCATTTGTAGTCTGATTTAACCTGTGTGTGCCACTGCTGTCCCTCCCCTTGCTGCCAGCTTGTCTCCTCCAACCACTTGGCAAGACGTCAGGTCTTCAGGAGGTGACAGTAGCACAGAGACAGGCTCATCCATTGCACGTCAGAAATCCAGGCCGCCAAAATCTTCTGTTTAAGATGCTTGTCCTGCTTTCCATTTTTCCTTTGAAATCTTCTAGCTATTCGAGACATTTGACTAGTCTAAGGTCAAAGCAGATGAAAACAAACAAAATAATCAAAGCAACTTAAAGACCTGTTCAAAGTAGTTCTCAGGGGAAGGTTTGGGTAATGCAGTGCTAATTCTTTGCTTTCCTCACATGCAGCATCAAAAGCAACAGTATGTTCTTTATCTTCCCCATGCCATCAAAGCAACTGAGATAAGAAGGAAGAGCCACACTCTACCTTCATTTACACCACAGTGAGTTCATAGCATTGCTCACAGCCTGTGGAGTCAAAGGGATCTATTAAAAATGATCTCTAGCCCAAGCAGGTATCAACAGAGAGTTCAGACCTGCCAGCCATGGAGATTTTGGGGGAGGAGGGGGGAATATCATTCACTTTGGAACTGTGTTAAATTTGATAGCATTTATATTGTGCCAACATGTAGTTGTCTAAATCAGTTAGAAAGAAGACTTGAGCCCAGGGAATCTACATGGATAAAACCCTTGCTTAGACTAATATATTGATAGAAAACTGTGTTATTTTGGTATAGTTCATTTTGTTCTGTAATATGATAGGCCAATATAAACAATTTGCTACCAGTCCCTCGCCAAGGGGAGCTGCTCCGGACCCGGCCCGATCTGCGGCGGAGCGGCAGATCTGGGCACACAGGGGGTTTTCCTGAGGCAGGGAAACGGCAGGGAAGCGGAGAGACCTGCCAGGAGACAGCAGCTCTCACAGGAGACACTGGGGAGGCCTGGGCATTGCCAGAGCAACCGTGGCCACCTCCACACCTGCAAAAAGCAGCCTGGGGAGCAGGAGCAACCAGGAGCACTGCCAACAGAGTGGGCAAACAGAGCGTGGCGCAGCAGCTGGTGCGGCAGGGCGCGCAGGAAGGGCGTAGCCACCCTACCAGCTCAAGAGGTGAGTTCAGTTGGCGGTCATCACCCTCTCAGAAGGAACTTAGCTATGGTATCCACCCAGTAGAAAGCTATGTCTTCTGCACTCGCCAGAATGGATGTGGCAACCCAGAYAGAGCTCCCATGAAAACATGCAGCCATCCAGGTCTCAGGCTGCAGGGAGTGCCAGAGCCTTTCACTGGTAATGGATGGCAGTAGTGAGAACAGCTGTGTGAGGTGTGACCAAGTGGATGATCTGCTCAGCCTGGTGGCAGAGCTACGAGAGGAAGTAGAAAGATTAAGGAGCATCAGGGAGTCTGAGAAAGAGAGAGACTGGTGGAACCACGCTCTGCCCTCCCTGAGGCAGAAACAGGAACAGCCACCAGAAAAAACATGAGATCAAGGGGATCCTGTATCCTCCCCACGCCAGGCTGAAGGCAGGAGCTTAAAGGAAAGGAGTGAATGGAAGCAAGTCCATGCTCAGGGCATCAGGCAAACCCCCTCCTTGCCCACCTCGCCTTCCCAGGTGCCTCTGTACAACAGGTATGAGGCTCTGGATGTGGAAGGCCCGTCAATGGATGATGTGGATGATGGTCCCTCTATACCAGAAGTGTTGCCAGGGTCAGAAAGGCCCCATATCACGACCACCTCTGCAAGGAAGAAAAGATAGGTTATAGTTGTAGGTGACTCCCTTCTGAGGGCAACAGAGGGTCCAATACGCCGGACAGACCCTCCTCTTAGGGAAATCTGCTGCCTCCCTGTGGCCCGGGTTAAGGATATTAGTAGGAAACTTCCTAGCCTGTTTTGGCCCTCAGACTGTTACCCCTTACTGCTCTTCCATGTGGGTGGCGATGAAGCTGCAACGCATAGTCCAAAGGCAATCAAAAGAGACTTCAGGGCCTTGGGATGGTTGGTAAGGGAATCTGGAGCACAGGCTATTTTTTCCTCTCTCCTTCCAGTTGCGGRCAGYGACATTGGAAGAAACAGACKCACCCAGTCTGTTAATACATGGCTCCGTGGCTGGTGTCACCGCCACAATTTTGGGTTTTTCAATAACGGGATGGCCTACATGGCACCAGGCTTACTGGTGTCAGATGGGATTCACCTTTCTCCAAGGGGGAAGAGGGTCTTTGCTTACAAGCTAGCAGGGCTCATACTGACAGAGCTTTAAACTAGACTTGAAGGGGGAGGGTGATAATGTCAGGCTTGCCTGTGACAAGTTGTGGGATGACATGTCAAGGTTAGAGGGATGAGGTGCTAGCGAGGGCCCTCAGCCTGTTGCTCTGAGACATGCTGGCTACACTGGAGCACACTCGAAGTCTTATAGAGATGAGCCAGGGGCTCCTGAGGTAATAGAAGCCAACAGGGAAACACCAGTGAAACACCTCAAAGGAATTAAGGGGTGTTCCTCTAAGAAGATGACATGGCTGACAGCCCAGCTGAAGTGCCTCTACACCAATGCATGCACCATGGGCAACAAACGGGTGGAGTTGGAAGCCACCATGCTGCTAGAAAGCTACGACCTCGTTGCCATTACTGAAACTTGGTGGGACAAATCCCATGACTTGTGTTGCTATCGATGGCTACGAGCTGTTCAGAAGGGACAGGCGAGGAAGGAAGGGCGGAGGAGTTGCCCTCTACATCAAGAAATGGATAGATTGTGAAGAGCTGTCTCTGAAGAATAGCCATGAGCAGGTTGAAAGTTTATGGGTAAGAATTAGAGACCGAGGCAACAAAGGGAACCTTGTGGTTGGTGTCTACTACTGTCCGCCCAATCAAGGGGAGCCTATTGATGAAGCCTTCTTACTCCACCTACAGGAGGCATCGCGCTTGCAGGCTCTCATCCTGCTGGGGGTCTTCAACCACCCCGACACCTGCTGGAGAAGTAGCATAGCAAGCTGGAGGCAATCCAGGAGACTCCTGGAATGCATTGAGGATAACTTCYTAAGCCGGGTAATAGACAGCCCTACCAGAGGGGATACGATACTGGACCAGATGGTCACCAACGCAAGTGAGCTAATCGGTGATGTCAAGATTGGAGGCAGCCCGGGCTGCAGTGATCACGCACTGGCGGAGTTCGCAGTCCTGAGGGATATGGGTCAGGCGAAGAGTAAAGTCAGGACCCTGAATTTTAGGAAAGCGAACTTCCAGCTGTTCAAGGAATTAGTCAATAGGACCCCCTGGGAAACTGCCCTCAGGGACAAGGGAGCAGAACAGACCTGGCAGATCTTTAAGGATGCTTTCCATAGAGCAAAAGAGCTCTCGATCCCCTGGTGTAAGAAATCAGGCAAGGAAGGCAAGAGACTGGCATGGCTGAGTTGAGACCTGCTGGTCAAACTGAAGGGCAAGAAGGAAATGCACAGGCAGTGGAAGCAGGGACAGGTATCCTGGGAAGAGTATAGGGATGCTGCCCAGTTGTGTAGACATGGGGTCAGGAAGGCCAAGGCGCGGCTGGAGGTGAACTGGGCAAGGGATGCAAAGAATAATAAGGGCTTCTACAGGTATGTCAGCCAGAAAAGGAAGGTCAAAGAAAGCGTACCCCCCCGATGAGCAAGACTGGCAAACTGGTAACAACGGACGAGGAGAAGGCTGAGGTACTCAACAACTTTTTTGCCTCAGTCTTCACTGGCAACCTCTCTTCCCACACCTCTCGAGTGGATTGACTGCAAGGCAGGGTCTGGGGGAGCAAAGTCCCTCACATTGTAAGAGAAGATCAGGTTTGTGACCACCTGAGGAACCCGAATGTACCTAAGTCTATGGGACCTGAAAAGATGCATCCCAGAGTCCTGAGGGAATTGGCTGATGTAGTTGCCAAGCCACGCTCCATGATATTTGAAAAGTCATGGCAGTCAGGTGAAGTCCCCAGTAACTGGAAAAAGGGAAACATTGCACCCATTTCTAAAAAGGGTAGAAAGGAGGACCCTGGGAACTACCGACCTGTCAGCCTCACCTCTGCCTGGGAAGATCATGGAACACATCCTCCTGGAAGCTATGCTAAGGCACATGGAGGACAGGGAGGTGATTCGAGACAGCCAGCATGGCTTCACCAAGGGCAAGTACTGCCTGACCAACCTAGTGGCCTTCTATGATGGAGTGACTACATCAATGGACAAGGGAAGAGCTACAGATGTCRTCTATCTGGACTTCTGTAAGGCGTTTGACACAGTCCCCCACAACATCCTTCTCTCTAAACTGGAGAGGCATGGATTTGATGGGTGGACTGTCTGGTGGGTGAGGAATTGGTTGGATGGTCGCATCCAGAGGGTAGTGGTCAATGGTTCAATGTCCAGATGGGGATCGGTGACCAGTGGTGTCCCGCAGGGGTCCGTATTGGGACCGGTACTGTTTAATATCTTCATCAATGACATAGACGGTGGGATCAAGTGTACCCTTAGCAAGTTTGCAGATGACACCAAGCTGAGTGGTGCGGTCGACACGCCTGAGGGAYGGGATGCCATCCAGAGGGACCTGGACAAGCTTGAGAAGTGGGCCCGTGTGAACCTCATGAGGTTCAACAAGGCCAAGGGCAAGGTCCTGCACATGGGTCGGAGCAACCCCCGGTATCAGTATAGGCTGGCGGATGAAGGGATTGAGAGCAGCCCTGCTGAGAAGGTCTTGGGGGTACTGGTGGATGAAAAGCTGGACATGAGCGAAGAACGTGTGCTCACAGGCCAGAAGGCCAACCGTATGCTGGGCTGCATCAAAAGAAGCATGGCCAGCAGGTCGAGGGAGGTGATTCTGCCCCTCTCCTCTGCTCTGGTGAGACCCCACCTGCAGTACTGCATCCAGCTCTGGAGCCCTCAGCACAAGAAAGACATGGACCTGTTGGAGCGGGTCCAGAGGAGGGCCACGAAAATGATCAGGGGGATGGAACGCCTCTCCTATGAAGAAAGGCTGAGAGAGTTGGGGTTGTTCAGCCTGGAGGAGAGGCGGCTTCAGGGAGACCTTATTGCAGCCTWTCAGTACTTAAAGAGGGCCTATAAGAAAGATGGGGACAGACTTTTTAGCAGGGCCTGTTGCGATAGGACAAGGGSTAATGGTTTTAAACTAAGAGAGGGTAGATTTAGGCTAGATATAAGGAAGAAATTTTTTATGCTGAGGGTGGTGAAACCCTGGACCAGGTTGCCCAGAGAGGTGGTGATGCCCCATCCCTGGAAACATTCAAGGTCAGGTTGGACGGGGCTCTGAGCAACCTGATCGAGTTGAAGGTATCCCTGCTCATTGCAGGGGGGTTGGACTAGATGACCTTTAAAGGTCCCTTCCAACCCAAATTATTCTATGATTCTATGATAATTGCTCGTTCCCTCGAGTATTTTCTGTATTGCTGCTTCAATTATACCACTGTAGTTAAAATGGTAAAACTATCAAATACAGACAAGCTCCTTTAGAGGGAACTTGAACTGCCTCCCAAAGAGGAATTTGTATTGCTCAAATAAACTCTACACAAACAAAATATTCAAAGGCTTCCAGTCAATAAACRTCAATGATATTAGTTCATAGACTGTCAGCCAGCGTGGGCCAGCCGTACAGAGACAGCTAGGGACCTAATATGGAGATGCCGCAAGTGGAGTCTACAAAACTGCCTAAGCAGTTTAGGTGGTTAAGTCCCATCAGCTTTTGTTAAGTGTGTATCGTTAGACACCTGACTACCTTTGAACGTCTGCCTAAAAACATGAATTTCAACAACAGACTATGCTAATGTTCTGGTAAAAGTATTTTACACTCCTAATCCTCACAACTGCAAGTACTGTGAAGTAAAATACAAACATCCTTTGAAAGTATCTAAGGTATCTAATGTGGATATCCATCTAAAATTTCTCATCACCACAGCTTTTATGAAATCGATGGAATGGTAGCACCAAGCTCTGGGGAAGATTTTTAACAAAAGGATCCTTAGGTCAAGTCACAGGCATGCACAGGAGACTCTCCTGTTCAGCTCCCACCTCCTGCTCCCATCTCCAGTCCTTGCAGGTATTCCTCTCTTCCATGCTGCAGCACCTTCAAGGCAAACCTGACTAGTCAGCCTGRGAGTTGAATTCACCATGTTAGCAAACTGCACAGTTGATCAGTTCTTGGTCAGGAGACCTAAACTCTGCAACCACCTCAGCTGCATGCTGAAAGTGCAGAGGGCTCCTCAGTTGCATACGAAATAGAGTGATGCTTCATTGGCAGGACTAGGAACGAGGCTTAAATTAGCGCAGAGCTGCAGCCTGTTTCCTTGTGGCAAAGATTGCATAACCCGGCATATCCTGGTGCCTGCAACACAGCTGAAGTGAACAAAACAAGAAAGCATCAAGTTTGGGATGGGAAAGAAAGCGAAGTGTGTGGACAAGATAACCTCTCAGGGTCCCTCCTATCCTACTCACAAGGATTCTCTGCTGTGGGAAGTAAATGCTGGCACACACAAGAACAAGCCTTGTGCTGTATTTGTTGGCAGAGTTTGAGCAACCTCTGTTCCCTTCTCCATAACAGCTCATGTAGCACTGACAGCAGTGCTGTGGTTCTCATGTCCCAGCTGTATTCCAGCATTAGAGGTCACAGTGAGCGTTAAACATCGAAGATTCAAAACAAAATGTTAGCTTGAGCTTTTTTCTAAGAGGTCTTCTCACTGGAGGAGATGGATCCCAAGGGCAACTCTTTCTCACCTATCATGTTGTGTTTTGCCTTGGGGAAAGGGTCCTAAAATAAGACGGTTCCAAATAAAATGTTCCCATTTTTATCCCCATCTGATGTTCTCATTTGCAAATTCCCAAGACAACTGTGTGCTCTGAGCAAAATCAGTGCCTGTATTCAGTAATGGATTCGGTATTAGTGAAGATCTGCTGGGAGATTTTCAAAGTACACTGGTGTAAGTGCTCTCTGTGGCAGTGGTTTAGCAAGAGTACAGCTTTACCATTTCCGGTTATCTCTGAAATAGAACAGACTCGTTCTCCTACTATAATTTCCTCGTAAAGCTGGTGTCAGACTGCTGACATAAAACACAGAAGTTACCTCCTCACAAGATCATTCTGTATTGCAGGCCTGCATGTCACATGGTGTATGTACATTAGCATTTCATGTTGTAACAGATTTATACATTTGAAGTAAATCCTGTCATTTCCTCATACTGCACTTTGGTTCCCGTTGTGCAGCAATCTCAGATGGAGTGACCCAAATTCTGTTCAGTTGGGGCTGGACTGGAAGAGGCCGTCCTGGAGTGATCTTCTCTGACCACTGCAGGTGCTACGGGGACAAACTAGAGCTGATGTCAAATAGCTCTCCAAAATGCAATCAGCGTGCGTGTCAGATCCTCAACACCAATAGTTTCATCCTGTAAGTCTGTACCTAGTGGACACTAATCCATGCTAATACAGACATTGCTCTTCTGGGGCCCTACTGCATCTCTCTTCCTTTTCTCACTCTTTGGTTTCTGTTTGTCACACTGTCTTCATTTGTCATTCATTTAAAAATCTGTCAAACAGCTTCTATTTAAGCAAGTTCTGTGGAGTGATAATTACCCCTGACTTATTCTCTGTGTTGTGACATTTCCAGTTAATTTTTTAATATTTTGCTCTAAAATATTTTTGTCCAATTATAGCACTTAAATCTTTTTCACTGTACTTTTTAGGCACATATTTGTGCCTGAATAAGTCCAAGTCTTCTAATAACTCAATTGCAATTCTGATTCTGAATAATAGTCGGTATTAAACATGCAAGGACATCAAATATATGTGAAATGTAGGTACTGAGTTCTCTTCAAAGGAGATTTGGGGCTAAACCTGAATACTTATGCATCCCACGTCTGTAATATTTGATGACTCACAATTTTAATCAAGCTAGGGAGAACACAGGGCTTATCTATGTGTGACAGAGAATACTGTTCTCAGACACATCAGGCACAAATTTTACACTATATTCAGTAACACAAAAAACCTTTTAAAATACAACTTTAAGTGGAAAATTCATCGCATTTACCCTTTGGCAATTAAAATTAGGAATTTGAGACTCTTCTATAGAGAAAAGGAACCGGTGTCTCCAGGTGGCACTTCAGCCATCTAAAATCTGAATCACCCACCGGACATGCTTGTGTTTCTTAGTTGAGCACTTTGGTGCCCACAATGGCCTGTCCACTGTGAAACATAAAATGTCATCATAGACTTGTACCAGCAAGAAATTAAATAGTTTCCATTTCTGATATAAGATCTTCTCTTTTTATGTAGCAGTGAGGATAGTAAGGTTGTTCTGTCAGATGTGTATTCCATTTACTGCAGCTTTGATAATGGATATTGAAGAATCAGGTAAAAACAGTTGGGAGAGCTTTAAAAGGGTTAACTTTCAGGGATTCCTCAATAACACACTTTTTGCATTAATTACTTCTAAACACCTGTGGGAATATTATCCATGAAAGAATGGGAGAAGAGCTACTAAAAAGATATAGTCTACTGAGAACACCAGGATATTAATGGAAAGAGTGTTTTCATCCAGCAGGCAAGGGCTTAGTGTGCCAGGGTTCAGTTCTCCAGTCTACCAGAAACTTTCGTGTGACCTTGGAAAAACTATTTATGCTTAATCTTCGAAGCACATAGATAACTAAGCATTATTGAAGACCTTGACTTGAATCTATGGTGCTTCAGCTACTTTTGTGTAAAGTGACACTTTTCTACATGAGGAGGGTATTTTAAGTTGTTCCATTCCTAAGAAGGAAGGGCAATAATATTTAAGACAGGGAATCACTCATTGCATTGTGATTGTGATATTATGGCTCCACAGCTGACAGACATAGTCAGGGTCTGCAAGRAACTTGACTGTGCCTGCCAGCATTCATTTGAGTTGAAACCGAGTTGCAGTAGCATTATCTGAATAAGCAGACACATATTCTTTGGCATTAAAAACTACTGTGACTTAAAAATATATGTTTTTCTCAAGACCACCAAGACAGCAGGATCTGCATGAGGGCTAATTACTAATCTCTGACATACTCAGTTGTGCAACAGCATCTCAGCAAGGTTAGCCAAACCTCATGCTTTTGTATATGTTTCCAACAGTGCCAGAGATTCTCCTTCCAAGTCCAAGTTTGGCCCCCTCTTTATTTTACAATAATTCTGTGCTTAGGAATCTGAACAAAGGCCACCAGAAACTTGAAATCCAGAAATGATGTCCAGAGTAAACAACAGACCGGAGTCGAGCTCCCTCACACTGGCCTGTTGCTGGTGCAGAAGTGTCATACCAGTTGTAAGAGTCCAGCCCTCTGCAGATGCTCTTACTTCTTTATCTTAGTGGTTAGCTAAGGGTATGCCTATCAGGATTGCTTTAGAGCCAAGATCATATCCATGATTACAGATGGATTTTCAAAGATGTCCCAGTCCCCGTAAAATGAGAATTGAATTTTTGCTGCCCACAGAAAAGCCTTGCTGTCTGTGAAATGTAACCTACAGAAAAGCTGTCATATAACAAAAGAGTCAGTGAAATGTCCTCTATCCATTAGCAGATTCTTTACCTACCCACTCCCTTTCCTTTTCTTTATCCTCTCTCCAAAAAATACAAAATTTAAAGTACTCATCCTTTCTGGAAATTTTTGACACGTTTTTATCAGATGAGTCAGGCCTTTGCATCACTTTCATGGCAGACTGGCACTAAGACATCTTGCTGCCTTACTAATGAGCTGACACAACGCAATGCAATGCCTCATCAGGGCGAAGCACCCTGCTACAAGTCACACTATGTTCAGGTGGAGCACTCCTCCCAGGCACTTCTACCTTTCCCACCATTCCCAGCACAGCAGATACATTTAGCCTCTTGTCTCTAGCAGATATTTGTTAARGAAATTTGTATTTTCACTTGTTCCAATGTGTTTTAAATGGCTTTGTCCTACTCCATGCATAGCAATGGTCACACTACTAGAAGAGTAGAAGTTACTTCCTTTCGCACTTTGACATCTCATATCTTATGATACAAGGTACCACTTTCCTCTGCCCTAAGTTGCCGTGCTTTTTATTCTCAGCCTGGAGACTGTGATGACAAAAGTGGCACATGGGGTCATAAGGAGCTTGACATAGCTGTGTGGTTATTTGCATCTGCTTCTTTTGCTGCCTTTGTTTGTGCAAGGTCAACATGTGAGACTACAAATCTTGGTTTGTGCTGCAAGTCCTTGAAGAATTTTTCCCTTCACCTTTCCCTCCCTCAAAGGAAAAAGTAGTTGTAACAATTAACTCATGTAAAATAATGACTGTATTTGTTGACAGATCACATTTCCATCAATGCGAAGAGCTTTGAAGTTGACATGAGAAGGACCTAGCTGAGTTCACAACACTCTTGTTGTATATTAATATGTTATCTTTGCTTAGAACAACTATTATTCCTGGCCTGCGCCAATGCTGCCAGGCAACAAACAAACAAAATGGCACATGTTTTCCAAGACCAATTCCAAGGTAATATACCTCCACCTATCTTTGCAGAATATTTGGGGCAACATCAGTGCAATGGCAGTAGGAGAACAACAATTGAAATGTTAGTTACAGGTCTAGCTGGGACTGACTAAGAAAAACTCAGTTCCTCTGCCAAAAGCAGAGCATAAGGACTGCAGTTGACTAAATATTGCCAGGTGTTCTACAACTATTGCATTTTGACACGACTGAGAAACATAATGGAGCTGAACACAAATTAGGACTGATATTCCTTCGTGTTTGCTCAAGGAAGAAGAATGAAAGCTCTTAAAAACATTTGTATCAAATCAGTGTGCCAGAAAATTGAATTTGACTAAGGGAAATGGCCACAAATATCAGTGCTGACAGCAGATGCTTTTCTATTTTTCTATATCCTTTCGTCTTTTCAAATGGTATTCCTAAAGAATGGACATTTTGCTAATTTGGCTGAAAAAAAACATTGTTTTGGTTAAAGAACCCTACAAATTAAGACACACCTGAACATACCTGTTGCATCAGCTTCCACCTACCCAACTATCATCAGGGTGTTCTTTGCAGAAGCATTCATACACTCCCCACCTCTAACCCTCCTCCCAGTGTAGTCAGCTGAACTGATTTCTATAGGCATTTGGCTTTCACAAAAGCATTGCTGGGGATTAGCAGCTAATTAGTGCCAGTTAGCCCACACCTGAATTCTGAAATCCTCATCCACAACCTCCAAGTACTTCTACAAGGAGATGTGAGGTCTTTGGTTGCTCTTTCCCCTCCAGTGACCCTTTGCTTTGTCAGTCAGATCCAGGAACCACACAGTGTATGCTTGGGTGACATCTGCACATTTTTGGACAACCTTAGCACTAAGTGTGGCATTCCTTCATGACATCTGCACAACACCTGAGCTGGTTGCCCACAAGCTCCTGATCTCACAGAGTCCCACATACTCCAGCAGGACTCTACATAGATGCAGGAGTCTGTCCTGAAAACTATCATGATGATTAATATAGAATATCACAAAGAAGTCTTGGTCATTCAACTTTGTAAATACTTTTGTAACTACTAAGAGGAGCTTAAAATGTAGAAGGTACTCTTTCTTCAGCTCTGCCACCGCAGTGTAACACTGCTGTTACTGTTATCTAGCACAGCACAGGTTTTGCAGCAATGCACCAGTGAGCCAGACCCCTTGAATGCAGTACACAGCGCCATACCTCAGAACAACACTAATGTAATAACAGTACAGACCACCAGTGGCAGCCACTGTAATTGTACCATTGTGTTGCCAAGATTTACCTGGGTCAGGTGAGCCATGGTCTACTCCATTACATGCTAATGGCAGGGATAGGAAACCTGAGGTGGGAAAASGCTGACGCAGATTCAGCATCAAGCTGCTCTCACAAAGACACTGAAGAGCAGTAGCGCAAACAAGCAGTGGTGAATATATGACTAGTTATTTACTGAAGCTATGGGGAAATAGATGTACTTCCCGGGCTGCTTCTACAAAAACAGATGGGAATATACCATGATGGGAAAGGTATGCAGTTCATYGAATTCATTGAGTTCATTCAGTTCATAGAAACAGAGAGAGCCCATGAGGAAAGACTGCAGATGCAGTGTGTGTCATCCTGCAGGCTCTTTAGCACAGGCTCACAATTGGTGCCTGAACCCTATAACCCTTCTCTGTGATCTCTGTAGATTAAGTGAAGCTCATCAAAAGACCAAAGCATCCAAAGGTCTTTGCAAGGACAGAGCTGAAAAGAGGCCACAGCAGGCTCATGAACCCTGTTTCTATCTGCACGGGAGCACGAAGAGGAAATCAGCTGTGTCAGATTGAGACRAGTAAAAACCCTCATTTCACTCTGGCTTTCCATTTCCAGAATATGGGTTGTACTATCCATAATAGCTCTCCCTTAGCTTTGCCCTGGAGTAAGCCAGACAGCTGCATACATTACATCATTATCCACAGACAAGCAAGATTCTCCATGTTCTAATTGTATATTTTTAATAAACCCACCAATCCCTCACCAAGTGAGCAAAGCAAAGATTTGACAAGTAAGACTTATTTCCACAGGACTGACTCACATGGTGTTATGCCTCTTCAGAGAGTGCGAAATGTTCAGACATTATTAGTCTGAAATACTAACTTCATGTTCCTGCAACTAGTGGAACATGCCTACGTGGTCCTGGGCTCATGAGGACACTGGATATGGGTGGAGATCAGCAACAAACTGGGAGTGAAGGGACAGGGGAAGATGGGTAAAGGAGAAATGTCTTGGTGGCAAGGCAAGAGATGAGACCCTGTTACAGAAAGACAAGGGAAGGAGCAGGGCTCTTGGAGGGGGGAAAGGCTGTGAAGAGGGGAAGACCACTGAGCTGGGTGGAAAAGGTCAAAGAGGAAAGGGCCTTCMCGCTCCACCTCATCATGCCTTTTATATTTCTGGTACTTAGCATTTAAATATCCAGCTGACATTACGACTGGAAAATCTAGCCAGTTAACTCATGGGTCTCTGTACCTTGTCCCCAAAGGGTTGTGCCTACGCTTTTAGAAGGCGTCACTTTAGTTCCTGATGCCAAGCCCCAGGGCCCCTGCCAGCAGCACCAGTGCTTCCAGGTGGATGGCGACCGTGCACGCTGCTGCTCGGCAGTGCAGCTGAGTGTGCCTGGTGAGGGGAAACCTGCCCTGCACTGGCAAGGGTTCAGGGACAGTTGGGATGCTTTGTTCATCTCAGCTGTACCTGGTTGGAGAAAACACAGCTCTCTCCTTTGTGCTTCTATAAAACACATGYGGACAACTGGGTGTGCTCATTGCTTTTCCTCCCTCACCCCCCAGTTCAGACTCACCCAACTCCCAGCAGACTTCCCTGAACATTGAATCAGTGGTGAAAGCTTGGGGCTGAAAAACTTTAGTCTTTTTCTCATTATTAATCAGCCTTATACATGGCACAGATTTTCTCAAGGAAGATCCCCACATATATTTCCTGTACAGCTGGTCAGTTAAGCCAGAACAGTTCCCCAAATGTATCAACAGATGTGTCTTTGCAGGCATACAGAGTAACATCTTGGACATGACTATTTCATCTTCAAGGAAGCAAATCCTCTTTTAACAGTTTTAGTTTAGATAAAAAGTCTTTAAACTGGATTAAGTTGGTTTTTCCCTAGAAGTCAGCCTCATCAGCTCTGTAAGTGGTTAACTCATTCACTTCTGTGATGCCTTTTGGGCTGAGGCTTGTTATTTCTTTGTGCTGTTAACCAGCTGATAACACTGGCAAGGAGTTGTGGGTGCCTAGGGCTGCATTTCTCATGTGTTTGCTAGAGATAAAGTCTGAACAGCTTCTGCTGAGCCACAACAATAAAGCCCCTGAGCAATTAAGGAAATCCAATCAGTTCCACAAATACAAGGTGCAAGACCACCTTTTGTCCAGGGTTCTGGTAAGTATTTTCATGCCATTATTCAAGAGAATACAGTGGTCAAATGGCTAAGCTGTCTGCCTTAAGAAAATGTTTATTAGTTGAGCTACGGTTACTGAAGTTACACCTGAGTAAAATCCCTACTATTCTGCCCCAAAGCTGCCCCAAAGCAAAGGGGATTTCATAATATACAGCCTAATTTAGTGAATTATATCTACTGATTGGACTGACAGTTCCTAGCAAACATTAACAGACATCCAGTTTTCTCGAGCAGGGTAGATTGGCCAKCTGCATTGGTTACAAGGCTATTTCCATGAGCTGAGAAAGGTGTGCCTCACTTTTCCCGATAGCGTAACTATATTTAAACAAATGCCTTGGTCTCATTCAGATTCTAGCAGCCGGTGTCTTCCCCCTCTCTGTTACAAAATGTTTCAAGCACTCTTGGGACAGAGTTCAACACCTTCCCACAATCCACACCTGGAAACCACAAGCATGCAGAATATCAAAAGGTAGTAGCCCAAGGTTAATTCGATCTCATCCACTTCTTCAGGTGAAGGAGTCATACTTCACAGCCCACCTTCTTATGGTATTTAGTCATTAAAAAAAGAAAATCTGAGAGGGCTTCCTCTTAAGTGCCTCTAATTCCCTCTGCAAGTTATCACTAACGTTCAAATTTGAAAGCTTACACAACAGTTTTACTGTAGTTCTTGGAACTAAACCCTTATGCATCACAGCTTTTGTGCAATACATATATGCTAAAGTAAAATTAATATCCTCTGTTTAGTCTGAATTCATTGGCGCAATGCCTAGAGTGACTAAGGAAAGCGACTAGCATTTATAGAACAAAGCTGGAATTAATTCTGCTAGGGAAACCAACTGTGTTGAGAAAAAGAGTGAGAGAGGTGGAAAACAATGGGACTCTCACTATCCACAAGTCAAGAGTTGTCACATGTGAACTGGGGGCCGGGAGGTGGAGAAGAGATAACTTGTAATAGCTCAGAGAATAAAGGATTTGTTACAAACTCCTTGACTGCCAGTGGAAGTCTATACGTTTCTGTCAGTGGGGCTCGGATGACATCTGTATACGTTGAGCTGTTAACAGTTATGGGGCCAAATTCCATTCTCATTCATCCCGGTGTTAAAACAGAATTAATCCATCAGAATACAGCCAGATCCACTCTTCTTACCGTGGGGCAGACAAAGAGTGGCTCCATTGAAAGCAGTGCAGCTGTACACACCCAAAGGGTATATTCCACCCCACCCCTTCAGAGTGAAGGAAAGGAAAAAATTGCTTGGCTTATCCAAAAATACCCCAATATAAATCTATTAAATGTTTTAGTCAAGATTTTGAAACATATAAACGTAATTTAAGGATTTTTGTAGCAGAGATTGTAAGGGTGTAGTGAAGACTATCTCACCGTAAACTAGGTCCATGCTGGGGAATAGATTTTTGCTACAAATTCAGTGGTGAAAAAACCTCACATTCCCAGAACTGGAAAAATGTTTGAAAGAGATGGACTAATTAAGTGCTGCTAATACTTAAGCAGTTTAGAGTTGAAAGACTTTGGGGTTAAATAATGTTCAGGAAGGGGATAATGGATATTATGATTGAACTTGGGAACAGTTTAGCTTGAAGGAAAATGGTATAGATTAGAGGACACTTACACCTGTCTTGGAACCAAAACTTAATCACTGTTCCTATAATAAATATTTCCATAAGTTAATCACACTAAAGTGGTGAGTTGTGTTTCTCTGGAGTAAAGAATGGTATAATAAAACAGTAACAATACAGAACAGCCCACCTACTGAGGAAAAAATGTCTTACAGACTACAAGCTACAAGACAACCTGTCTTAATGTCTCTGCATTTGGAGAGATTGACTCGAGAATGTAGTAATTGTTTATTAATAAACTCCGCAGAATAAAGGACTCTCTGCATGAATTAATATATCTCACATAGATAACTCACTGACAAAAATGGACTGCTTGATTGCTTTTTTAATTTGATGAAGTTATCCACTAATCAAACAGATTTAAATATTATTTTCTTGTGTGGCGATATCTTGCTGGAGTCAGAGTGTTTCTAAGAGCAATAACAATCAGCAATGATAGCATATGAATTTATAATTGAAAGAGTATAAAAGTCTCATAGAAAATTGGTTGAAGACATCCTTCAACCCTTGAAAGGGTTGACAAACAAGATCACAATGAGTTTTATGGCTCAAAAAGGAAAGCAAGTTTGAAGCAAAGGTTTAACCRTTCGTATCCAGTTTGAGCACGTCATAAGATTTAACCCATCATTAAGCCTTGGCACTGTAGTTAATAAAACTGCTGGGAGCCATATCTCAGCTGTCAGTGAGACGCCATATGAATGTTGCTATTGTAAAACAGTAACTGTTTCTAGATCCCAAAATTATGGTTATCAAGTGCTTTGTTGTTCACTATCAGTATTTTACAATTATGTTTGTAGAGATGATAATATGTGATGCCTACTTCTCTTCAATTCTATTTCATAAGTCTGTAATTACTGATTTATGTATTTGTTACAAAAATAAGTCTGCTATTAAATATTAATAAGTATTAATAAAGCCCACTTTATACATCTACAGTTATCAATACAGCATGACACTGATAAAGCAAAGCTAGATTTACTTGGCAATTCAGTACTTCCATTCCTTTTTAATGCCTCAGGAGGAGGCTTCAAGAGGAAAAATACTTACATGAGAGGTATGTGACCCCAGGAAAAAAGCAGAGAGTTGAAAGATGGCAACTCAACAGAATCAAGGATCTTGCTGTTCCTGGCAGTAGCGGAGGCTGGCCTTCCCCTGGGTGGCGACTGCCAGGCCACCATTGGGTGTCTTATAAGCGATAATGAGCACATTTATGGATGCGTGCTACTCTTAGTTACCTGTCTTATGCATTACTCAAGAAATAATACTTTGTACTCTTAAATTGTGTAGATTTTGCTTGCAGAGTCTTTTTATGCAGAGTGAAAGTGGCTTGAACAGACATGACCCAACAAGGGAGGGAGACATGCCTGCTCCATTCCAACACTGTCCCAGGTCTTCTCAGTTCACAGAATATTATGGGCGTGATGTGGTTTGTCTCTTTAGTCACATGCAGATAACCTTGCATTTTAGCATGCAACCTTGCATGTTTCCTTGCATTTTAGCAAAGCATTTGCTATTCACTATCAACTTTGGGCAATTTTTTTTTTTTTTTTAAGAAACATGTGTGGGTAGTTCTCCCAGCCTGCTGACATTTTACTTCTAATGCCCTTCGCTGTAGAGCAATATATTCCTCATTTACTTTTAGAGTTTGTTCTAAGATCCAGTCAGTCAGTCTTCTCATGAGTGGTTTGCTGTCTCTACATGTTCCTGTTCTGCTGCACTCATCATGGCACAGCTTTTTTCTTCAGCCTTTGCTGTCAGCACAAAAACCTGCTTGCAGCTAAGTTCATGGTCATTACTTTGCTTAGTGTTAACTTTTACCTTGAGTTCCTACACAAAGTCTGACATCAGTTTTCACTTGCTATACTGCTTTGGCAGAATGGAGTCTGTTTATTGCCATAACTGTAGTTCTCACACAGAACTTGCTCCTAAAAGATTTACTGAGTTCTCCAGATATTCTTTCTTCACTGTTTTAATCACAAGCTGAGTTCACATAAGTAAGCAGTGTCTCCAATCCACTTTGTGAAATTGCCCAGTTTCTTTTAGCGCCTTCAGACAGTCACACTCATTTGATTTAGATTTTCCTTCATGAAAGGCTGTAGAACTGTCACTTATTTCAGCCAGGGATTTTTATTTTTTTATGATGATGATCATTGTTGTATGAATTGTGGGAGAGTTTAGCAACTGCAGTCACACTTCAAATCCATTTTGTTCATCTCTGTGAAAGAATAAAAAAGAGAGGTTATGATACCTTTGTAGCAGAGGCTAAATTAACTGAAAGAGGATCTGACAGCTTAAGATGTTGCTGTGCATCATCAGAGCAATGGTAAATGCCCACATGTGTAGATTTATTTACGGCAAAAGAAAGGCGAATTAGGATCTAATTGTCATTTGTCCATGGGAACTAATGACATCATTAGCTCATTGCTGTCTATGCCCACTGTATGTCTTAGTTACAAGTATGTGCACAAACATTTACTGCCAATCAGCTTGCCTGCAGGAGCCCGTTAAACTATGATAACAAGATGTCTCAGGCTTAAACTAGGTATTTCATCTGCTTATTCTGATGAGACATGCCAATCTTGAGACGAGTGTCTCAATAGTGTATATTATCATTTGTAAACATTCAAATGTATTGCAAAGATCATCACCATATCAACAAAACTCAGAAGAAGAGTTATTTACTAGGTATAAAGTCAAATAAAATTTTGAGTCAATACAGTTTGCAATTTGAGCCTACAATATACATCCAGGTAACACTTGCTATATCTACATTAAAATAYTGAAAAGAAACGCTGTGATGTGAACATGCATACAAAACACAAAGTGCATATTCCAATGGCGGTGTCCTTTCAGTGGTGCCCAAAGCATTTAGAAATGCTTGCCAGACTGACCCAACTTTTAAAGGATGCCCAAAACCAAGAAAGGGGTTGCTTGGCCTAACTCAGGAAAGGATAAGCAGGACTATGGATTTGCTAATCAAAGACGACAACCATAGGTGGATACTAGAGATAACTGTGACCTAAATGATGGTCACTAACAGCTAAGTCACCCAGTCTCCTTGTGTGGGACTGAGAAGCAAAACTCCGGGGCAAAACTGGGAAAAGGGAGGCAAAGCAGGGCCACATTGACCACACAAGCAGGCTGAACTTGATATGGGAGACAAGAGTAAGGCAACAGCAGTCTTGGGTTTTGTTATGGCCTGAAAAGAGAAAAGCAGGGCTTCTGCAGAAAGTGGCAAGGTTTGGGGAGCAAGGAGATAACCTTTCTGCCAGAGCTTTGTTTAGGCTTGGAGGTCGTCCTAATGCTGCTTTTGAAGCCATTTTGGTCTGCAAAGCAGTTTGTTTTTCCCAGGCCTCCTTCTTTGCCTGGACTGCCTTTTAGAAGACAATGCAAAGCAAAAACAAACAGCAATTAAGTTCAGGTAACACTAAATGTCTGACCTGAATCCACAAACACAAGGGATCTTTCAAGTTGAAGCTGGAAACTTCATCCCTAAGTCAATTGTCTCAGTATAGCTGCAAATGCCGAGCTGAGATCACCTAACAGACTGAGACCACAGGTAATTGTGTAAAGAAAACAAGGTACCCTAAGGATGGATTTAGGACTTTAACTCTGTACATTCTGGCTTCTGTTGGCTTAAAAGAATACGKTGTTTCCTATGCCTATTGCACCGTCCTGAAGGAATAGATAATAACACAATCTTTTCCTAGTTCAACAAACAAACTGTAATACCCAGCTTTGAGAACTGAAAAACCTCCATCTTTCAGGTGTTAACAGTTCAAACAAAAGGTCAGGTCTTAAAAGGTGAGCTTATATTGATCTATTTGCTGTAATTTGCATAGATACAATGCAGGGGGGACTTTTCTTTATGCTACAGGAAACAAGGAGTTTACATCAAAGAGCACTGAAAGGTGTTCTGTAAGTTCACAGAGCAAGAAACCCCTTTGGTCTAGATATCTGGATGGAAATCTCATGAAAACAGGCTCTTCCATAACATTTCCAGTCATTTCTAATCCTAGCTGGCTCAGAAACATCAGAGTGATAACATTTCTCAAGTTATTTCAGTAGCCCTGGTTTTGGTCAAACCCAGGAAGCATGTAAACTTTACAAACAAACAGAAGTCTAACASACAGAGGAAGCCTCAGAAGAAAGGCTTACTTCAGATTTAGTTCATCTATGGGTAATTTTTTTTATAATATTAATAAAGATGCTTTGTACTTTCATCCCGGAATCATGTACCCCAAGGCCTAGTCTGTGCTTCAATGTTTAAACTATGCAATTCTTTAAGCCCAGAGTTCCTCACTGCCATGGTTAAATCTACTTTTTAAACTGCTATACCTATGTGAGGCATTTTGTGCTACTATAGATTATCTTGTTTCACTGAACCAAAATAAAAGTCTATTTGGGGTATGCTGCTGCGGCTAGAGGGAAATATTTCAACACATACCTGAGTCCCCACCAGAAGAAAACAGTGAGAAAAGTGCATGCTCTTCTCCTACTGTGCTGCTGCTTTTTTTTTTACCATGATCCTTTCTCAAATGGCAGGGGTGCAGGAGGTGATGCTTTGTGTGCCCTTCTCTCCTCTTCGCACATGCGCTATCAGTAACAGACCCCAAAGAGCATATCTCGGCTTACTGTTGTTTGATTTTATCCTTTGTTCATGCCTAAATTGGGAGTTCTGAATGCAATTCACTCTTTGTTATTTCATAATTTACTTTTACTCATTTCAGGCTTGTTTGAAGCCCTGAAATCAATCCACTTGCTTCACAGTGGAGTCTGTGAAGCCCTGAGCCCTGAGACACTGGTATTGCATTAAATGATTAATGAACTCTCTTTTTCTTGCTTTATCGGAGAGTGGGGGTCAGTATGGCAGATGTTGTGACATCCAGTAGCAGCCACACTGAAACATTAACGACACCTTTGCTCTACTCTTGCCTACCAGTTTGCAACTTTATTTAGAAATGACATGACTACAATGGAAACGAGTGTGCCCAACCCCCATCAGTCCAGTCAAGATAGAAGATAATTGCTTACACCACACAATCATGACTGAAGCTTGCGCTTCATAGCAGTTTTCAATGTACTTTAAAAGAGAGCAAATTGCAGTCTGCAGCTCAGCGGTTGATTTGCCAATAATGTTACCAGTCTAAAGAAAACGGAGATGTTTGCCATTACTCAGTAGTATTGTTCGTCTGGCTTCTAGAATAGTCCAGTCTTCAGTATAAATGACAAAACACTGCCAGCAGGAAGAACGCCACACAGGCCACCAAGACACAAATATTACAAAACCACAGAGGTTTGTTTGAAGTCCCTTCATGAAAGTATAGAGATAAGACACTATTACAAAGGAGAATCACTGCTGGTCTGTGAGCAGAGCAGGAGACTGGGCGTATGGCTGTGGAAACTCTTCCCCTGCAAAAACCCTTAAATTCCTGTTGGCTTCAGCAGAAATGGATGGATCTGACCTCTCGACAGCATACCGCCTTCTAGCCTGTCACGTCACTTCTCCATGTTTCATCCTTCAAGTCAGTCAGATGCGTGTCTCAAAGAGAGAAGGCTGTTGTGAAACAGAAGTACTTAATATTTGCCAATCAGTTTGTGATCTTCATATGAAAAGTGCAAAACGTTATTGTTAATGACATGAATCTCTAGTTCCTTAGAAATTCTCCAGCAAATCTTATGAACTGCTAGTGACAGAACCTCTCCTTTCTTCAAGTCATGCCATATCCTGCCCAGGCTGCCCAGGGAAGTGGTTGAGTCACCATCCCTGGAGGTATTTAAAAGACGTGTAGATGTGGCACTTAGGGACATGGTTTAGTGGTGGACGTAGCAGTGTTACGTTTACGGGTGGACTCGATGATCTTAAAGGTCTTTTCCAACCTAAATGATTCTATGATTCCATGATTCTATGATCCTCTTCTTCAGTAAGTCCCACAACGCGGACCTGAGTAGCAGACTGAGTAAAACTGGCAAAAAGCCTTAACACAGTATTTAATGTGGGAGGGATTTTTAATTATGGTAGCTCTAAATGCAGCTTAATAAAGTAGAGATATGCCTGGATATATATATTAAATTTCGTTTACAAGTAATATACTTGGTACAAGGATATTTACTCTCATGAGTGAAAGCGTTTTGGTGAATTTGGGTTTATTGCCCATTTAAGACCACATCAGAGTCATCTGACTCTTGCATGGCCAAGGGTTCCTCAGAGCAAAGAAACAGAAGCCAGAGTTTGGGAGCTACCAGTATTGGCAAACCATGTGCAAATAAAGGGATCTGAACCTAATAAGGGTAAGTAAATTGAAAGCAAATTTTCCACTGGTAGTGTGCTTTTAAAGTATAAACCATGAGGCTAATAGTGCTTTTTATTTTCTTTTTCAATCTACATAAAATTTAACTTGTAACTACAGTTCTATAGTATGTGCTTGAGCTCCAGTCACATCTTTCCAACCTAGAAAATTCAAGCAAGAGAAGGAAACATGATCCCATTTCCCCTTGACATACCTGTTCACTCCACAGTAGCCAAGAGAGACCTCTGAAAGATCAGTGCTTTGGTGCCAGCCATGGACATCCTCTTCTTGTTGCATCCCACTCATGGGTTTTGATCCAGACTCAGGCAAATCTCAGTAGTAGGATGGTTATTCTAGAGCAGAGTCATCCCTGAGCTCTATCTGTCTCCTGTGGCAGTCGGCTGGCCTCTGTGACTGCCCTGGTCATTGCTGGCAGTAAGTGCTCCTGCTCGCAGCGCTCACAGACAGACACAGCCCCATCTGCAAGTGGTCCTTCCCTTACTGCCACTCTCGGTGGGTGCTTTCTACTGGCAATGTTTGTGGCTGGCTCTTCCCACTGACCAGGGCTGCTGTTAGCTGCCCTGCTAATTGCTTTTAGCTAGTTGTTCCAACAAGGTTTATTCCTAAGTAATCTTTCCCACTACCTATTTGCCGCTCTGCTTGTTAATTCGCTGGCTGCTGCTCTAGTCTGCAGGGGAGGCTCTCACAACAACCCCTGCAGTCATCCAATTCTTCTATTAAGGTTGGTGACATGCAAAATCCACAGACTCCTCACTCCAAAACCAGAGGACACCCTTCGTGCAACCATTGTCGTCCTCTGAAACTTAAAAACTGCCCAGCACCTTCTTTCCCCAGTGTGAAGAATGATGCCATGCTTTCTCCCTCTTTAAAATCTGACTCTTCGTAAAAGAAATGGTTCCAAATACTGAAAAAAATGCTCAGATAATATTCTCACTTCATCCTATTCCATTAGCCTCTTCCAGACTCTTTCCTTTCACTTCTGAACAGATACCACCTCTCATAGTACTCAGGGTGTCTCCTCAGTCTTCAAATCAGCAGACTTACACCATAAGTGTCATTGCTAGCATTCCTTTTGGTGACTTTGCTTTGATTGTTATTATTATATTATTATGCTGTCCTCCTAATGATTTAATATTTTTCAGCGCTGCAACATCCTTAAATAAAGAACATCATATGTGTGTAAAACATTACCAGAATTATGCATCTCTCATTCAGATTACAGCTAAACAGATTCTTCTAAGTGGGAGCTAAACTTCTTTTGCAGATTCAAAAACAGAGGCTTCCAATGTGTAACTAAACCATTCATGGATGAAAGATACAGAACTTTCTTCCTTTCTGTGACACAACTCATTAGAGAGTGGACTTTCCAGTTGCTTGAATTGAGCACCATAACTTGTAATGGCAGTGTCTTCCTTTATTTCTGAGAGAAAGAGAAAAATAGACAGAATTCTACGTAGACCTTCACAATAAACCTTAAAAAGTTAAACATTTTGTCCAGGCCAAAATAGGCAACAGAAAGAATTACAGCAAAACTCTGGCTGTCAAGAGGCTAACAGTCTGCAGAAAACACGTACATCACTAAATGCTAACTAATCTGTCAGACATATCAAGAAAAATCAAAGCTTATTACAAAACGTTCAAATAAAGAGTTGACAAAAATGTTGAACAGTGTTAGACACGAAACTGCCCGCTGGGGAATTTCCATAAGAAACACATCCATTTGGTAACAATTCCCCATTGACAAATACTTTTTGAAATCTGCCAGCTGGCCAGATCTTAATCCATTTAATGTGTGCTATATTGACTTTTTAACTGCTATGGTGCTAAACCAGATTACTTTGCAAGAATATACCTATGTTAAATCTGAACTATTACGTTTATTAGCCAACATGTGATCTCATCAAAAATGAAATAGCAGAAAATCTATTTTACACAAAATCATGTTGATTGGCATTAACGTGTTCTATAATTCTTTATTGATTGATTGTGTTCCGTAATTCTTTATTGATTGATCCTGTCTCTGTTTTATCTTTATTTTGCCTGACAGTGAAAGCTACCTAGGTTAAACTTAAAACTGGAACACCAGGAAAATATAAAAACTCTTTTAAAAACTCCAGAGGAGAAAAAAAGCATTGCCAGAATGCGTAAATTCATCTTTACAGAGGATGCTCAACACCAACACCACTCTTTGTCCGGGATGGTTCAAGGGTAAGGAAATCAGTAATACTGCAGTCAGGAGGCAAAGTTTTTCACAGATGGGGCAGAAGGATCATATGTCATCGGAGAAGTACCTTGTATTACTGTTTCTCTGGAGATAGTTTTTATAATTCATTTTCTTTCCCTTGTTCATTATCTGTTCTATTTTTGGTATAAATTGAACCATTGTTTTTAGTATGACTTAGACTTTTTAGATCTATGTTTAGATGGTTTTTAAGCTGTCCACTAGAAGAGATATTTTTTTCCATATGTTAAGAAAAAAATAGCTTTAGCACTGATTGGATGCTAATTGCAAGACTCTAGTGGGCATGAAAAGAGTTTATGATTATTTATGGGTAGATTCTTCACATATTGAGCTCCTGGGCAGTGGTGGTGTTCCCCTGGGGAAAGTTTGTAAAGGGTTTGATCTAATATAAATCCAGAAAAGTGAAAATATTGATGTAGACTTTTTCCTGTGCAGCATTCAATATTCAAATTAATTTAATTTAAATATTTGGTTTAAATATTAAATATTTAAATTAATTTAAATAGTTAAACAATGGCTCTGGATTTCAAGTATTATGGCCTTGACTTACTGAATTCTATGGTAAAAATCAACATTAAAATGATTTACAGCTTTTAAAGATGCAGAAAAAAGAATGGTAGGGACAATGTTAGAAACTTTGTTATATACAGTCCTAAGACCTTTTTGACTGAAAATCTGTGCAGTTCCAGATCACAATTCCATCCAATTATTTGTCCTTTCTTCCCAAGAGACACTAACATCCTTAACGCCATACAAGAAACTGCATAGTGAGGCAGGAGTTAATTGTGTTCTCATACAGAATTTGAACACGAATTTTGTGTGTTATTATACAATTATTTTGTCCTCAGGGCTCTTCAGTTACTCGATATCTTCTGTGCAGTTCCCATTTCTGCTTTGGGAATCCCCCAGAAGGGACAATCTGCCAGGCCTGAAGCATGTTTGAAGGGCAATAAGAGATACTGATATATTGAAAAAGACCCCAGCCGTTCCAGGTGGAGCAACAGGTGCAGAAAGTTGAGTGTCTTTTCCAAGGACAAAACAGAAGTCAGCTCTCTTCTGTTGTATGGCCGTGATCCACTGAAGATACTTTACCCGTCATGCAAAAATGAGTTGTTCTTGACAGATAGATGTGGATCACTGATAAAATTATAAAAATTTACGTCTATGGATAATCTAACATAAATCAAATACATTACTTGTGACATGCTAGCAACATAAATAAGGGCTGTTCCTTTCCTTAAAAACAACTACTTTCTCCTTCCCAGATATGATACTGATGCTGCAGTTATGAACAATTAACATGGGAAATTTTAAACAACAAAGATTTATAAAAATGAGGCAGCGAATGGGAAACCGAAAAACATTTACAGTACATGTGATTTGATGTCTGAGGAGTGAATATATATTTATAGTGCTTGAGGATTATCAAGGGAAAATAGTCTGGCTTGTTAACACCTAATCAGAGGGATTCACATTGGACTGATAAAATAAAAAGGGGGATCCTGTTAAATGCTGGAAGTTGATGGAGTGTTTTKTTACTGATAGTCTCATTCTCAGCAAGACCAACAGTCTTTGTACAATCTAATTATAGGGGAAATTGGATACAAAATGTTATCATGACTTTAAATGGGGGGCTCGATATGAGTTAGCGGAAGCTTTAACAGGCTGGGCAGGAAAACGTTGATTAGTAGCACTCACGTGACTTGGAAGGTTTGAACTCTTACATTTAGGAAAAGGGAAATTTTAAAAATAATTTAACAAAAGATGTGTGGCTCCCTAGAGCTGCTATTGCTCCCTTTTCTTTAGAAAATACTTAGAGGAGCGTTGATCAAGCATGGGCAGAGGAAGCAGCGTGAGCAGACCCAGGGAGCAGCCTAAAGCATTGCCAGCTTTGGCCTCCCACCCAGACCTTGGAGGAACCACACCACTGCTTACCTTACCCCCTGGAGCCTCACTGGGACCCCAGACGCCCTGGACGTCAGAGCCGGAAAGCTCAGTGGTGACAATGGTCACCCCCATAGTGAGTGCTCAGCTAAAGCACAGCACCCGCAGAAACACATGCATTTGGTGATATCTCAGCCTTCCAGGCAGTTCAAGGAGACATCCTTTAGGTGATTTTTCGCTCAAAGGGAGGGAAAACCAGACAAATGGCTCCCAGCTCAGACTCCTGCACAGTACAGCCTCATTTACAGCACTGTGGCCTCCCTGCTGCTCTAGGACCTTCTGTGCCCCATCCAGCTGGTGGGATCCACCTGGGACACACTGAGCAGGAGTGCGTGTTGGTCGGGGTGCTGGAGCTGGGAGGAGGATGCAGTGCCATATAGCCCCCAAGGGGAACCCTCCATGGAGGGAGAGCTGTCTGCATGCTGCCCATCCCTGACCTTGTCACTGGCTATAGATGTCCCATGGCGAAGCAGAGGAGACCTCTTAATCTGGGAGAGCAGAAATTTGAGAGGTGCTAGGAAGAACTGGAAATCCAGTGCTGGGCTTGGCAGGTAACTCTGAGGGCTCCACCTCCTCCTGGAAAATGTTACCTCTGCACCAGAGAGGGGCAGGGCCATCTCCTCCGGTCTCTGGTGGCATGGTGTGGTTCATGTACACCGCAGAGCTGGACCCATCCCATGAGCACTCACACAGCAGCATCCAGCCAGAGTGAAACCTTTCAATGCCCCGGTGCAGGCAGACCACTAGGTCTGGGAAGTCTGCTTGACACCCAGATCCATAGCAGTGGGACCCTGGCATCTTTCACTGGGCAAACCCTCCTCTAGTTGTGTTTAATCAGCCCCTCAGTCATCCCGCAGCAGTGGTGATAACGTTATTGTTGACTGACAACAGGAGCTCTAATTGCTGTGTCAATCTAACACTTTTTAGATGAGGTCAAGATATTATGGTGATAAAATCACTTGAGGTTGTGGAAGCATATACATATATATGAGTATATATGTTGATTTCAAAGCCCATCTAAGTCAGTCAGGAGTTTCCTATTTATCACCATTAGCTTTAGCTTAAACCCTGTGGGACTGACATTTAAGGGAGCTAGCAACTGGGCAGGGACTCTAGAGACCAGTTTATGCAACTGTTTTTTCCATTTGCTTCTTGATGACCTAAGTCACCTCTCCCTATGACTCAGTTTCCCCATCTGCAAAAGGGGTATTAAGCCTGACCTTCCTTGGAGAATTATTTCTTTCTGAGGACGAAAATCTGCAGACAAAAAAGGTGAGATGAGCTGGGTATTCTTATTCAGCACCTAGAAATGAGGCAAGAAGTTAAAAATACATGCAATAAAAGAAGATGAGAAACTTAATCCATTTGATTAAATGTTTTTACTTCTGGTGGGGAAGCTGAGCTCTCAGAAGAATTTGTTTGTTATTAGCAGACAAATTTCTCATCAAGAGCTGCAGAGATTAGTAATCTGTGGCTACCCAGAATTAAAATCTATACTGTCTGCATTCAGAGTGTGTCATTATCAAATTCCTGTTAATCACTTGGTTAGTGCAACAGTGGTAGCTAAAGCTGATTCCCAGACTCAGACCCTGCCCTCATCGAACATAAAATGCAAAACTCTCCTTGCCTCTCCTTCAGGAAGCAGCTTGAGACTGGGCTCAGCTAGAAATCAAGCTGGAAAAAGAAGTCTGGGCCCTAATCTAATCAATGGAAACTCTCCTCACCTCTGCAAAGCCAGGGTTTAGCCCTGTATCCAAAAATAAATATCAAGGATTTTCCAGTGCGTATCTGTGACTTTTAAGAATGAGCCTCGATGGGCTTCCTCTGAGTGGCGGCAGCCAGCAGCGCTCTCGTCAGCAACATTCATGAGCATCTCCTTCATCAGAACATTGTATGAAATGTGCTTACCAACGCTTGCAGCTATCGTGCTTGGTCAATTGTATCACAGAGCTTTTGACCTCAGAAGTGTATTTAGGAATATTTTTTAGCTATGGCCAAGTGAAGGGTTGCTTGTCTGGAGGGTGTTTTGGAAGATAGTGTAGCCGCATACTTTGAATAAGTGAATCAAGTGAATCTCACATGTTCAATAAAATTTTCATTGGTTTCTACAGCTACTGGGACAGTGCAGGGGAGGATATGAGGTCCGGTCACATAGCTGGAAATACAGAGGAAGACGCAGGATTCAATAATATGTCAGCTCTCCACGATCCAGCAACAGGAGTTCTTTGGCACATGAATCTTCCATTAACCACATTTTTGGAACCAGGCTGATGGTCAGGGAGGGCTTTGTGTTTGCTTGATAGATTTACAATAGGATTTCATTGGCCTTCTGCTCTGTGTTTATCTGGCTCTCATTTCCAGTTAAGCATTCAAAGCAATACCCTTGGGCTCTGACTGCATGAGAACCAAAACTGCTGAACCAAAATAGCTAAAATTTGCACATCTTGCCCAGGAGTCCATGAATCCTTGGAGATAAGTAAGAAAGTCTTGTCTCTGAGTTAGTTTGGACACTCAGACTGGCCAAAGCGTCAAAGTGACTCTCCATGTGCTGCCACTTAATGCTGGAATTTGGGGTGAGTTTTCTGTCATGAACAGAAATGCAAAATATAGCAGTTCGTGTAAATCAGGGCACACCCTAAAATACCCACAGCCCTCTGTTACCAGCACAGGCAAGGTCCAGTGAAGGACACGTACCTCACTGAAGTTCAGTGAGCAGAAAAATGCAAATGGAAATTAAAAGCGTCAGAAGGAAAATGACAGTAGGGTTCAGGGAGTGTGAGGGGAAGGGTGGGCATCACCAAGGCTGACCTCAGACCATGGAAGACCATGGATCATCATGGATGCCAGTAATGAAAGCAGATGGGGATGTGGCGTAACTGGCTTCCCAATACCTCTTTGACTAATAAAATGACCAATACCATAATGATGCTTTTCACCACAAAAATCTACAAGTGTCTAAAGACTTCAGAGATGGTAAACTCATTTTGTAGATGACAAATATTGATGAATAACTCAATTAAGAGCCCCATAACCCACCACTGAAATTTAGAGCTGCTTGCCCCAAGCTACACAATGAATTTCTGTGGTATAATGTGAAATTTACTCCTTATTTTAATCAGGGGATATTTTATTCTCCACTTACAGTAGGAATAATAATGGCTTTGTCTTCTTTATGGTGGTGTCAATCATGAATGAAGGAGTACAAAAGAAACATACCCAATGTATGTCAGCAAAAATAATAGTAAGATTTAGCCATTTTGTAAGTATTTATTCTTGAAACAAATAAACAAAATAAAAAACATAAGGGTTTTTTTTGTTTGGTTTTTTTTTTTGGTATAAGGCTTTACACTGCTTTTTCTCTTAAAAAAGAAAAGCAATGCTTGTAAAAAAAAAAAAAATTCGTTTTCCCTGCCTTCTAGCCACAGACGTAAGCCACATTAAACATTACTAAATTGCCTAATGTTGATGCAATTGCTGATCATAGTTGTGTTGGTCATTTTAAGGAACCAGACCCACAGCTTTGATTTGGAGTCACTGAATCAGCCAAATCCAAACACAAATTCAGCCTTGGTTGCTTTATGCTGGAAGCGTGGCTCAGGAAGCCACCCCAATAACCTTGTCTATTCATTCATTTGGCTTTTGTGAATGGAAACCAGAGATCTGGGGTATTGGTTATAGAGGATTGGTTTGGTTGTGGTTTGTTTTTTTTATTCTGAACAGAATACTGCTTTTTCTACTTTGGATATTTATGTGATTTTATATAGCCTGATGTCATTCAGATTAGGTCAAGGCATCCTGAATTTGTCTGTAAGCTGACCAACATAAAATTACAGAGAGATTCAAGACCGCACTTTGGTATCTTCCCATGTGTATTTTGTACAGATAAATATCACCTAAGAGAAGGACAACCAGCTTCTACAGAATTACAATATCTAAGATTTTACTAGAAACGGAAGCTGTGATTCTAACACCCTGGCTTAGTTTTACAGAAAATTGTGAATTTATATGTTATTGTTCAGTTATTTATTTCCCTGTTGTCAGGCATTTTATTTTTTATTGATAACATCTGCAATTGAACCCACATCTGTTTATCAAAAGACAACTACTTTCTTTCAAGTTGTTCATGAGAGTTGCATCCCATTTTGCAAGTTATGGTGTATTTCACACAAAAAGTTAAGCTCTGTCTGTTTGCAGGAGAAAAGATCTATTCCGCTATATGAAGGGGCTTATCTAAAAAATACAATTACCGCCCAACCACACTGCTGCAAAACGAGTTCTCCTTCACATCATCTACTTGTGTATTTGAATACACAGCCTTGACAGAGGGAGGCATCTTTCAGCTGATCTTCTCTTCCCTTCCCATTGCCCTAGCTCAAAACCAGCCAGTGTTCAGCCTGGCCATTTTCACGTGGGAGGCAGGAAACAAGTCAGACTCTGGACTATCGTTCTGCACTTCTCAGCTGTCCCCCATTAGCATTTCTGAATTTCAGAGATTTTATATAATAATTAAGCAGCATTTTAGCTATACTGGTCACTCTTAACGAAGCAGATTTGGACTACTGTGAAAGCCAAGGTTCATCTGCATACTCTAAACTCCACAAGAATCTGCAGGAGCACCTTGTACAAGAAAGTGTGCTCTGAACAGCTCTAATAAATGCTAACATCAAGGGTGGATGTTAGCTGGAGGGCAGTTGGTGGAAGTGGGAATCAGCCTTATCTCGCCCACGCTCTCGAGTAGCACTAGAGCTTTCACTTGAAAATCTTAGAAACCATAGTGGATCATTTTTGTCTGCTTCCAACCAATGATGCAGAACAGCCCTCACAAGGAAGAACACAAAACAGGTTAAAGGTGTGTATGTGCGTGGGCATATATCTGTATGTGAGAGGTAGCATTTATGGTCTGTGTGGAACTGGACTGACTTTCAGAGGTGTTTTTCTGGGCTTCCTCATAGGAAACAGGGCAAGAAAAGGATGAAGAAACACATTCAGTGCTCTTTGCCTGCCTAGTGATTAAAAATGGTCGATCTAGTCAAGTAGATGGTAGACGCCTGTCCCAGGAAGCATCACTTATATCAAAACTGCTTCTTAAAGCATGAATCTGGAAATAACTTGAAAGATGGAGGGTCCTGGAGAGCCTTTTGGTCTTATCATGTATGTAGAGATATAGAGAATTGTCTATAGATACAGAGAGCAATACATTTCTGTTCTTGATACTACCAAAGGCTTGGATCTCTTAAATGATAGCCAGTGACAGGAACCAGCCTAACTTGGATGATAAAAGCCTGCACTACAAGAAAAACACCAGAACAACAAGCACCACATTCTTAGGACCAAAAAATAAAAATAAAATATAAAAGGGTAGATAGGGAGAGATATTTGCCACCTCCTAAGATTTTTAAATCAAAGGGGGACACTGTGATTAGATTAAGGCCCCAGAATGACAACAACTCAGCTTTCTCTTTGAACTCAGAGCAGCTCCCAGGATGAAGTGGTGTTCAAAGACAATTCCTTTGCATGAATAATATGGGGGAGGGTTTAATTACCACCTCCTCCTCTCATTCTTCATCTTCTCTAGCCAGAAAGCTCAGGTTTCAGCAGTTTTGTTTCTCACTGACATTGTGGCAGACTGGGGGAAGGGAGAGAAGGGAGGAAATATTACAGGGCTGGGAAAAAAGGGCAGCAGCCAGTGAGCTGTAGCAAAAAGGACAGAAAATAAAAGGAAAGGGCACTGCCTTCTTCATATATAAACCAGTTTAAAAACAAAACAAAACAAAAAAAAAAAAAAAAAAAAAAAAAAAAAAAAAAAAAAGAAAGGAAGAAAGAAAGAGCTATCCCACTGATATTATAAATCTCTGGAAAGGGTAGCGTCAGAAAGCACAACTTTTGTGCAAAACAATCCTGTGGCTCAAAACTCACCTCCCTCAGGGGTGTTACATTGTAGCTATATGGGAACCATGGTATATACTGAGCAGAGCTGCTTCAAACTTGGTTTCACTCTGGCTAAGTCAGCTTAAGTAGAGCTACAACAGATCCAGACCAAGAATGAGTAAATCCTAGTGTTCCCCTGTGTGAATAAAGACCAAATTCATGTTGCCTTTATATTTAGGTTGTCACTTATCCCCTTTTTAATGGCTATGATATTATGCATTGCTAATGTTATTGGCCAGTAACACCAAACAAAAAACAGGGTAAGTCTGTTTTTACCAGATTTTGGATCTTTTCAAATACAATTGACTTGAGCTCATATAATATTCTCAGCTTAGAGCAGAGTCAAGAAATACTCTTAGTGAATATTATTAATTGCTTACGATCAGCCGTGCTATCGCTTGTCTCTGCAGACCTCTTAAAATATCTGCAATAACAGTGCCCTCTCTGGACAAAAAAGTCAGCTCTCCACACACATTGCAGAGACAGGGATCTGGTTGTATTTCCTTACTTCGACCAGCTCAAAGCTCTCTCTGTAACACCCGGTGGCAAATCGCCTCTTGCCACTCTCTTCCCTGCTCATTTGCCAGCTGAGGATCTCTGAAATGCGGTGTCCCCCGTCGTAGGAACCGCACGCCCTTCCTGACGTGAACTTTCCCTTGCCAGGGCTCTGCCATGAGTCAGTTGGAACCAATTACTGTGTTGTGCAAAGCTCGTGTTAGGCAATAGCAGCTGCGTGATGAAGCAGATTCCTCCCAGGTTTCTCCGTTTCCAGTGGTTTCTGACTAACCTCCCCAGTCCGTGCCAGGCATCGACGGGACACCCCACCAGGAGGAAATGGATTAATTTGCTCTCCTCCAGCATCTGTCTTGGGTGGAGGTGAAAGGGAGCAGAGCAGACAGTCAGAGTGCACTTGGTTGGGTCCACCCAACCTGAGGGCACCCAAGGACACCTGAGACCAGGAGAAAAGGATTGTCGAATGCCTGATGTCTGAATTCCCAAGTAGAAGCAGCCTAGAGTGTCAGGGACACTCTCAGGACCTCAGTCTGAGCTCAGGTTTCCACATCCCATCTGCTCCTATGCTAAACAGCAATGGGCCCTCCTAGAAAAGCTCTCAGGCAGCTCTGCCTGCTGAGCAGAGGTCATATGAAGACTTAGCACAGGGACATTGAAGCTTTTGGCCAGGCACAAAGTGTCGGAGCCCATCCACACTGTGGGCGAGCGCTCCCCAAAACCTCCAGGACTTACCCCGAGAACCACATGGGCCAAGTCATAAGCAGCCCCACAAGTGCTCATACAGGCAAGAAACATGGGCAGAAAGAGAATTCACACTTAAGCCTGGTCTTGGGGCTATTTCTACCCTGTAGAGGCGGCCCGTGAGCCCCTTTTGTGGTTTGTACAATAAGGCAAGCCTAACCCTTCACCACACAAGGTGTTGCTTGGGTGATTATCTCCCCAGCAGGAGGGTGAGGGGGAAGCAGGAAATATTCAGTGGGGCTGCTGGTTTCTGTAGGAACAGAAGAAGACAGGAAGTAAAAAAAAAAGAAAACCAAACCCCTTTTATATTTTACTTCAGTGAAAGATTCCTCTCTGTTTCCGAGAAAGAACCGGAGATGAGCCAGTATAACACATCACCATGAACTAGCTCTACCCAGCTCCACACCTTGGGGGATTTGATTGCTGATTTGCATTTACCAAAACATTGCCTGGCTGCTGAGGAGTTTGATCAGCCACCCAGAAGATGATGAAACAAATGACACTGGAGGAGATGGAGGTTCCCAGTAGCAGACACAAGATAAGGATTCAGGGCACTTCGCAGCCCTGCCCTCCCTGCTGTGGCCGGCTCGAGCAGCCCACACAACCGCTGAACTGCTTTGGGGAAGACTGGCTCCTGGAAGAGAGAAGAAGATAAAGAAAGAGACACGGACTGATCATCCAAGATTAATGACGGAAAAAAAATGAAAGGACTTGTAAGAGGAGATTTTCGCTATGCCAGAATCATTATTAATCCCCTGCAACTCCCTATGACTAAGAGCTGTTAAACTTCATTGGCATTTAAAAATGTAGCTATTCCATTGCACAGGCAAAAAATGGCTAAGATATTGGGATATGCAAAGGGGATTAACTGTAATGGGCATTTTTCATTCAAGCGTTAGAGTATTTTTTCAAAAGTGTTTATTACTTTGCCTCTTTAACTTCTGGCAAGTTGTTTTTACCTCCTCTATTTTTAACTTTTTTTTTTTTTTTAATTGTCAGTCTTTTTTAACTCCCATGCCAGTTTCTACAAAATTAATCAGAGAGATAGAGAAGTTTCAAAAATATGAAGGTATTCCAAGCACTGGGTAAATAAGTGTCCAAAAAAAGACCAAAATCAATTCCCTCACTGAGATAAACATGGGCACAACCCTTAGCAGACATCACAGAAGCAAAGCTTGCAGGAAACAAGCCTTGATGGTTGCAGCATCACTTGCTTTGATACAAAATGATATTTATAGAATTTTAATTTTAACCTTTTTGCAACCTTTTCTCTTCAAGGTCCCCTTCACAGGTAAATCTAATGTCTTTCATTGCTTTGCACAGCACACCATTATTTGAGCACCATGAGACTTGGAGTTATCTTGCAAAGCAAGACTGGCATTCAGGTTTCCAATTTGTTCAGCATTAAATGGAGACCATAGGGACAAGGATCAAACCTTTTGCCTAACAGGGATGATATGACAGAAGGCACTACCAGGCTGCTTATACACCACATACTCCAAACTCAGGTATTCCCACCAGCTCTCAGCTGAAAGACCACCCTACTTTTGAGTGCAGAGCTGGCACTGTGGCTGTACAGGGCTGCCAAAGCACCAGCACGTGGCAAACCCTTTGCAACGTTGGGTTGGTGATTGGCAAAAAGCTAAAGCCCCAGGAGAGGCAAAAGGCTGAAAAGCCCCTCTGAGGCCACAGACACCCATGCATGAGTTATCATCACTCCAAGCCTCCTCAGCTCCTGTGTGCACCTGCAAACTCCCTTTGAACATGCAGGTGCGGGGTTCTGATTTCTTTGCTACCTCCTATAGGGAATATGTGATACTGCCTCCTGAATCTTCAAGCTTGCACTAAGCTTACAATGTTTGTCTGAAATAGGGTAGAGAGGCACAAATCCACCTCTTGGAAAGCAAATGCTGGCAGTTCATGGAAACACGTGGCCCTTTACTTCTTCCGTAAGAGAGGGTCTAGAGCAGCTAAGCAAACTCAAAGGCAGGATACAAGATAAAGACTGCTTTGAGAAGAAGCATTTGAGGTTTTGTTTTTCCATTGCTCCGTTCTAAAAATAACAATCAAACCTCAGGAAGGGGTGAGGTGGCACCCCATCGTTACGGACTGTGAGTGTTGGTGCACAGATGCTATGGAGATATCTCTAGCTGGGGCCTGGACCTGAGCTTGAGCATGAAAGTCCCTCAGGAACAGCTCTGTACTTCCCGAGGAAGCAGTAAAAATATTATAGGTCTCTGCAACAACTGGTGTTTGCCTGCTTTCACAAATCATGTCTTTACATTCACATTCATGCCCACATTTCTTGAATGCAAGAGACAATTAATATCCCTCTTTTTTCCATTCTTATGAGGAATTGTAACTAAAGGATGGAGACAAATTCCTTCTGTCCCAGGTCCCAGGAGAGAAAAAGCCTCAGTATATCTGTGAGCTGGGGACACCAGAGTGTGAATCTAGGGAAAAGCCACCGGCTGTTGTTCCAGAGCACCAGGAGGAGGCAGGCTGCAGGTTCAAAGGACCCTGCAGATGTGTCTGGAAGGGAAGTGGGGAAAGAAATGTCTGTTAGCTGCGGCTTCCCTTGGACCAGGATGCAAAGGGTATTGGCAAAATTTTCTCTTGTTCTCTTGAGAACAGAGATTTATGAGAAGCTGTGCCCTAATTTAGTTCTGCTTTTCCCATGATTTCTCTGCCTCCACTTGGGATAGATGTCCTTCCAGTGAGGAGTACAACTCACACAGATGAAGAAAACCCCCAATCTTCAAAGGGCTGCAGCACATTGCCATAATGCCGTCATAGCATGGCTTAGCCCCATCTATATAGGCAAGATCAAACAGTATCCTGCAGAGTCAGGATGCTATTGCATTACAACATGATTCTTCCCCGTGACAGATTTGGCCAAAAGCCAGGCAACAAAATGGGTCTGCTCGGAGTGAATGGACTTGGAGTCATAGACAGCAGTTAGAGATTTATGCTGCTGCAGTTGCTTCAATCTCCAATGTACTCACATCAGAAATCAAATCAAGACGCTGTCCCCCAGTATTTCAGGCTTACCCAGCCATCTGCAAACCAATGGTGTGAACTTTGTGCCTTGTATGTCATCACTGTAGCTAAACATCTTGCATTTTTCTTTCAAAAATGTGTTCATCAAGTAAATTAATCATTAATAATAATTAATATCAGTCAATATTAATCTGCAGAAAATGGGGGGGGGGAATCCTTTGGGAATATCCCCATGTGAGCATATCAAGAAATCATGCTATGCTCTCATTTTCTAATGTAACTGCCCATTCAATGATAGCTTGATAGAAAGTGGCATAGATCTTTTTGGTGGCACTTTGCTGCCAAGATGTTTTAATGAAAGGGAATCAGCAGGAGGTAGCAACCTGAAATACCAAGTAATGCCACAAAATCCAGAGATTTTGTGAAGAGATTTTATCTGTCCTTCTTCATACATCTGTACCCTTGATTTGGCCTTGAAGTCATGAATTTATTTATTATTCCTTGCAATATGCAGGATTAATCCATCAGTACTGTGGATTGGAGAAGGGAGAGTGAGAGAAAGGAGCCTGTTAGGGCTTGGTGAATCTAGCAGGACTAGCAGAGGGACTGAGGCCCTTAATGCATATATGTTAAAAGGCCTTGTGTCTCCTGTAATCTGAAATTTGCCAAATGTTTGCTGCATGCATGTAGGATTGAATACAATTGAGTTTATGCTGCATACCCAGCCACCACATCTGAGATGAGTCACAGCATAGGCTAAGGTCAAACCCATTGCAAAAAAAACACGCTAAGAGATTTACACAAAAATATAGATTAGCATGGCCTGAATGAGTGCATTTGATTGGGTCAAGTGATGGGCTCAAAATCTTAAGCTGCTGTAACTCAAGTCCCAGCAGTCATATGCCTAATATATTACGAAGTCTGTGTCTATCCCAGTAAATGAAATTAATTAGTCTGTCCGCTGGTCCTGAAGGGTCATGTTATGGTTTGTGTTCTCACAAGTGGGCTGGAGCCTGCAGCTGGTTCTGCCTGGTTTGGTACAGTAGACATAGCCTGACATGTTGTCAGATGAGCGTATTCAAAAGGAAAAAAAAAAAAATCTTTCTTGACCTCAGAAAGCTGAGACCTCTGCAGGTGACATTAAATGTCATGGGAGGACAGAGCTCTCTAGTAAGTACTTGCAGACCAGGGTCTTGTTAAGTGTCATGTCCAGCAGGACCCTGAGTTCCAGCTGGATGGCAGATAGAGGGTGGCACTTTTTACCACTGGTCACAGAACATGAGTGTTTGCAGAATGACTGTTTAAATAACAGTATCAGAGCATTATGCTAAATTGTGTGTTTGCCTGCACAGACCATTGTGTGAGTTGCAGAGGGTTACTCCAAAATGTTAATAAAATCAGTAGTGAAAGGTATGGTTAACCTCTAGAAACAGGCACATGCCAGGAGCACTGAAGCTATTTTAATAGCACGATCACTGTTGTGTCCTCCAGCCACAGCAGGGAAAAGCCACTCACTAAAACACGGGAAGATGCGATGGGGGGATGTCTCTTCAGCCATGATGCTCCTTTAAGAGTCAGTCTACAACATAACACAACAGCTGTGAATTACCCTCTGTAGGAAGCTGCCGTCCCCCACTATGGAAAGATCTTGGAAAAACCATCCAGCCTTCACACACACTTCCCTCCTGCCCTAACATGCTGTTCTCAGCTCGGGGGGTCAGAGACACAGTGGCTGCCTGTAGCCCGCAGTGGGGACAGTGGGGTGGCAAGGCTCACAGCTCTCCCTGACAGATGAACGTGGAAGTTCATGCTTCTTCTCATGGCATTGTTTCCACGCCTGTGTCTACCCAGAGGATTTCCTCTTCCCATGACCGCCATAGGCCAGACAGTCAATATCACTTCAGACGCAGCGAGCAGCAGCAGGAAAAGCTGACCTCTGCATCGGGGCAAGTTAACGCTGCCAAATCTCTATCGATTCACTGGTAGCTCTGATATGTCACCTACTACTGTGGCTGTGGCCAGGGAAAAGACCCCCTCATCATCAAGGCTTCAGTCTGACAACAGGCATGAAAGAGCAGCGTCTTTGAAATCTGCCCTAATAACCAGAACTGAAAACAACATTTTTAGTAAAGGATTAGGAGAGCAAGTTGAATCAGCAGGCTCTGTAGCCTGTCATTACTCGCAGGTTTGCTTTGTTATCAGCACGTACATTCAAACGCATGTTTGCAAAAGGGCTGTGGCATGGTTGCCCCATTCAAATAGTGGAGGAAAGCAAGAAAATTATTTGGCTTGTGTTTGCCTGTGATGAGGTCTTGCCTTCTTTGTGTGCAAGCTGCTGGGGATCATTAGTACTCCCTGATATTCGTTATTTGTAAGCAGGTCTGCTCTCTTCAGGTTCATTTCCTGCTCCTCAATGCAACACTGCTAGACATTTTCACACACTCTGGACGCATTGCGTAACACGGGGCAAAAATCTTCAGCAACTAAGTGACCGCCTGACCATCCAATAACCCAAACAGCTCAGCTGTTGTACGTTGCAACCCAGCCTTCTACCCAGACCACATGCCGAGAAAATCCATGAAGGCCAGAGAGCTCCACAAAGTAGGACCTCCACCCTTCCCGCAGCCTAACAGTATATCCCAGGCAAGAGAAAATACGGGCAAAYCCAGGCTCCTGGGGCAGCAATTGATTGTTAGTGTTGTCACATAAGACATTGCCGTAGACAAGTGTGTTGGGTCCCATCTTGAGATGCACCCTTCCTTGGTAAGGTCTGCATGTCACATGCTCGGCAGCCAGCTGGGAGGTGCACAGCACCCCACAAGTGTTAGGTTCACTCCTGATTTTTAGCTACTTTTGATGGAAAATGTGTCATTAACTCAGAGCTACTGCTCTGATGTGGGACTTCCAGAGAAAGGAACAAGAGGTACATGTGCCCTTTGATTTCTGACAATTTTTCATACAACGTAGGCAGAAAATGGRCCTCCAAGTTGTATGAGTGCAGCTGCATCCCTTGGGGTCTCCTGGGGCAGCTGTACTCAGATGCCTACAGGATGGTGACCCATCTCTCACTGAGCTGGTGACGGTAGGGAGGGGCTGTCAATTTAATAGTATTCACTTTCCTACCACTGATCTGCAACATGAATCATGTTCTTGGGAAGTGAGCAAGAGACCATGTAATTGTTGAGGTAAAGTGGCAAGTTTGGGTGAACTGGTTGGTAAGTACCAGCAACAGACAAAAGAGCACCCTAAAAATGAATAAAAGGGGTGTCCTGAGCCCCTGCCTAAATCTCATACACTCTAGGAAAGTCTCACTCATTTTTTTTATTTCAGTTACTGAAAATTTCATTTCAATGAAAATTGAAATTCAATGAAAATTGAAATTTCATTTCAATGATYTTTTTTTTATTATGAATGAGCACCTTAGAAGGTCCAGATCCCTGTGCCTTCATTCCCATGTGGCCGCTGAGGATGACTGCACTGCCTCAGCTGGCAGCGCTGTTGGGAGGACAACCCCAAACACCAGGCTGGCAGAGGCCAGGGCAGTGCTGCAAGCAGGCTGTGACCGGCTGCACCACTTCAGTGCCCTGCTTAGGCAGCAGGGCGATTAATAAAGGCAACTACCTCCAACCAGTCATGGAGGCTTCTAAAAACCACTATGCTGGTGGGTGTAAAAACAACTGTTCTGTCCAGTTTCTCCATCTGAAGGCAGCTGGGAATGTACAGGAGTATGTCCCCATCCTGCAAGCAGCCCGTTGGAGGTGAGAGCCCCGACGTCCTCCCAGGTGGGGAAGTGGTCCTCTTCAGGGATGGTCAGGCTCTCCAGACTGGTCAGGATCAGCCCTGCCAGGAGCTTGGCAGCAGTGAAATAGCGCGGATGAACATGTGCCAACCTTGAGCTGCCTGGCTCTGGTCAGGTTAGTTTACTAGCACAGTCATTGTTTGTAGATCTATCTTTCAATTGCATGTGCTCTTTGTTTTATGTGGTGTTATCTATGAATCCTACACAGAATATAATGCTGCTATTTAAAAATAACATCGAGTCATTCTAAACTGGGCTCTCACTACTGTCACATTAGACTATAGGCATGCGATTAAGTCATTTCTCTTAAATTAGACTTCACAAAAGAAACCTCTAACTGACCCGCTTTTACTTCTACTCCATGCTGGTTACACATTAAAACTCATTACTTCAAACCGTCCTGAAGGGCATTTTTGCTGACAATCACAGTCCATTCTAGCCAAGAGTTCTGGACACATCCAAATGTGCRTGACTTTTTTCTAGTCTGAACCTGTCTGCTATTAACTTCTAACTGTTGCTTCGAGTTATGGCTTTCTCTGCTATATGAAAGAGAAATTGTTGGAAAGTTTCAATTTTGCAAGAGTGATTTCATTTTAAAGACCAGTGGTTTTCTCCAGATTCTGTAAAGCTTCCCTGGTAAATAACCTTGGATTTAAATGCCCAGAACACTGGCAACCTCTAAAATGGTTCTGTATATAGTGAAAACAACCACAGAGTTTTAGGTCTGTCTGCACCCAGTCTTCATGAGCCTCAAACTGCCCACAACATTTATATTAAAATCTGTAAGTGGATTCTCAGTTGCCATAAAATCATAATTTAGGGCATGATTCCACTTTCACTTACACCCATATCAGTTTCTGTATCTCTCCCACTTCCAGCAGAATCTGCTACGTGTGGAAATAGGTGTGGAACACACCTGACATGTCAGTCTGGTTGTTGGTAGTTTCATGGCGTTTAGGGTTGGAAGGAATTGCTAGATTGCTTAGTCTGACATCCTTGTCATGGAAATCCATTCAGTTATTCTTGTACTGAGTCCAATAAATTGCACTGATCTAAAATGTAGCTTCCAAAAAAGCATCCAGAGGATTTCAAAACAGGAATCCACCACTCCCTTTCACCATTCAGACAACTGTTAAAGAAAGCTCACTATTAAATGTGCCTCCTGTGCAGCTTGAATATGTCTACCTTCCACTTTTAGCTTTTCACTGTTACATGAAAAAGATCCTTATTATCTCTCATTTTCCTACTGTGAAGACAACTGTGCATTGCAAACAGTTTGCTTCTTGCTTTTCTTTTTGATAAGCTCTGCACAGTAGCTGATCTGCAATAAAAGAGTGTGTGTAAATCCTTACCTTAGAGAAGACGCGAGATAAGAGCCCTTCAGCGTGGATGGGCTCAGTCACCTCAGCTTCACTGAGAGACCAGCTCTGTTCATATTTTCCTGGCAGCAATGCTACCAAGGACACTGTTTAGGGCAGTCCTGCTGCCAGCTACCACCGGCTGCTCGTTTCCACCCGAGAACATCCCTGTTCCCCTCACCCTGGACAGCCAGTTCATACATGCACATAGGAAATGGCTTTCATGCTTTGCGGCTGCCTTCAACACAGATCAGTTTGCCGAAGCAATCAGTTCAGCACTGCAAACTCTGCTGGTCCAAGCGAGGGAGTAGACTGACATGTGTGTATGTGTGTGTGTGATGTACGTCGGGGGTGACAGGAAAAAAGAGGCAGGAAAAATGCATGTGAAGCCATCCCCTCAGGATAAAAGCAAGTACTCAACAGTTGCTGGAGAGTGGCTAACATGCCATCAATTCATCCTCTAATTTGCTCTGCAGTAACCAATTTATTTAACCATAGCCTACGTCAAACTCCCCCCAAAATACATTTTGTCTGACCTCTGTCAAACAAGCCCATTGCCTCATTAGCAAATGAAGTCAGGTTAGTTCATTAAGATTATTCTCCTACTGCTGGTGATCATCTATGCCTGTGGACAGTGACAGCCAAGAAGTCCCTTTTCCCCACTACTTGTGATTATAAATCCCAATTAGAAAACAGGATTGTTTGATAATGGTAACCATGTAGACGTAACATAACATATAAACGTAGATGTGATATACTTCCAATGAAACACATCTACATCTGTTTTCTATAGCACTGTGTGGATTGGCATTAATCATATCCTCCTACTTTTAATTCCTTCCTGGTAGGCGAACCTAGCTTCAGTGACCTACGTTATCCCACTTGCCCTGACAGCACGATCACACAACATGAGCTATGGCTGAGAAGGAAGTAGCTGTGGACATGAGAGACTCACCACTCCCATTATGTCATTTTCTAAAACAAAGTTTCAGTGTGATTTAAGTGCTGCTATTGCTGCCCCTGTAATACAAGCAGGACACAAAGATTTGTGCCTCACCAGACTCTGTCTCTTGATCCCTATTCAAACCTAAAGAGCATGGGATTAAGCCAATGGGACACTGTGTATTTCCAGAGTAATATACAGTCATCAGTAGAGGAGACATGCAGCCTCCAAATTTAAACTATCAAAAGGTGGAATACAAAAAAAAAGAAGTTCATTTGTAGCAAATGCTGATTTGAAAAAGTTCATTTGTAACATTTGGTTACAAAAAGCAGAAAAAACCCAAACTAACTCCCCCCCCCAACCTAATTTCAGAAGTTATCCTAGACGTGAAGATCCCTGTGCAGGACATACATGTCCCTGAATCAAGACAAGGCAAAAAAATGCCCAGGGAGCCCGAGAGAGGCTGGCAGCAACAGCTCCTCAAGGCACAGCTTTCAGGGTAGCCAYGTTCAAGGATGGACTTGGGACATCTGTGTTACAGCTTAATCCTCTCTTGCCTCCGGCAGCACCAGAGAAAGTCTGATATCAGGAAATCATGCTTTAGGACTCACACAGACTTTGAGGACTTGGTTACATGTATGATGGTAGCAGAGTTTGGTGATAGATCCTTGCCTGGCTAAATGACAGTCATCATGTTATAAGCCCAGCTTACACTAGATATTTGGGTGGTAGGAAGGCTAGTATGGACAGGGGGTTCAGTAGCCCTCTTGAAACCCATCTGCCCTCTGGCCCTGCTTGGAACAGACACTGCAATTTGCCCCTTGCCTGATGAGAGAGATGTGCTGGGCCCTGTAGCAAGAGGTTGTGTAACACAGATCATGGTGGTTGGCGTACGGGAATGGTGCTGCCTAGGGAGGAAGGCCTGAAATGGAGAAATGCCTGAAAGCCCTGATAGACTTCATGCTTGCTAAGCCATGCTGTACTTYCAAGGACACTCTAAATCATCATAAACCAGATTGCTGCCAAAAGTAGTTGTCCTGCCTTCTCCCTGCCCAAGTTACTTGTTCTTACTTTTTTGCTGCTCCCTCTCCCCAAGCAGTTATTTTCTAACCTAGGTCAGTTCTTCTGACATAGGGAAAGGGACAGTGAGGAGACAGGAATGAGGAGCCCAAAGCAGGAGGAGGGTGAGACAGCTGCTTTCCCTGGCACTGCCAGGTTAAAACAGCCACGGAACTCTGGTTTAAACTAGAGGCAGACTTGTTATTTGAGGCAGACCAATTGCTCAAGGAGCTGGGCTTCAGCACACATCCTAAAGCCACTCTTCCACTCGGCGGTGACTGAGCACACCTGAAAATCTGACCACTTCCCCGAGGTACCCAAAAAATCTCCAGTCTAGGTAACCACCGACTTTAAACAATTTATTGCGCATGAGGAGCCCCCAGAGCCCTGCAATGTTTTCCCACGCCAGAAGGTAACGACGGGCGATAACTCGGCGAGGAGTCACTGCCGGGTTTCCCAACGGTGTCTGGACATGGTCCCCTTTGTGGGCTTGACGCCTCCAAGCAGCGACCTTTGTGGTCCTTGAGAAAACAGCACGGGGGAATGAGAAGCTGATCCCCCCCATCCTCCCGCGGAGGGTCCCCGCCAGGGCACGGCGAGACAGAGCAGCATCCCGCCCGGCTGCGCGCACCCGCCCGCACCGGCCCCGCTCCGGCAGCGCATCCCAGCTCTGGGTGTTACCAGGCTCCCTGTTGCTCCTCTCACTTCAACAGTGCCACCTAGTGCCTTTTTAAAATCATTTCAAGTGGAAACGGGGGCTCGAAAGTGGGGAAATCCGCATTTGAGGCAGAGAGGAGTTACAAAGGGAAGGAGCCCGTCCGTGGGAGTGAAAGCTGCTGGCAGGCGGCAGACGGTGGGGTGTGCTGTTAACTGCTGATGCCCCTGGCTAACTGTAAAGCATCAATAGAGCACAGATTGAACACTTCTGGTTAAAAACAAAACAAAACAAACCACCACAATTTTCCAGTTCTTAAATTGTCTAACGTGTTTCCTGGCTTGTTTTAACCCAAGTGGCATGGGTATTAATGCCAGTGGGAGCTTCCTTGGGTATTTCCTGCAGCAAATGTTTCCGAGAGTGAATGGGTAAAGCAGGATTGGAAACTGCAAAGTTCATCCATTCATAGAGGCAATTCCCTTATTAATAAAAACCAGCAGCAGCAAAAACTGTCCCAGCCGAATAGTGGCTGTGGGAGAGATGAGTCCCACACCCCAAGGCTAGAGATGCAGGGAGTGGGGAAAGTGGGGGGTTCCCCCTGACTGCGGGGCATGAAGAGGAAATCAGGTGGTGGCAACACGTGTGCTGCATTTCTCTGCAAAATTTGCAGCTTAGCTAGTTGAATTCCTGCCGCTGAACTGGTCCTTGGCTGAGATCATTTCAATGGGCAGGGTTGGTTTCTTTTTTTTTTTCCTCCTTAGAGGAGTTCCCTCCCCTCCTTCTTCCCATCCTCCGCCTATTAAAACAACTCAAGTCTCACTTGTTAAAAGACCCCATAACGTGGAGGAGGCAGAAAAGCAGCAGCAGGAAAGAAAAAGACGTCTGGAAAATATTACCCCTTTGCTGCTGCTGAGAAACCTCATTGAAACAGTTACTCGGTCAGCAAGGCATCACCAAAGAGACTTTATCTGATGCTGTACATCTCAAACTTTCAGACGCTGCCTTGCAACTTCTCCAGGCTCCTGGCTAGCCGGGTTTGAAATAAGACCTTCAGCTTCGACCACGAGAAACTAACCCCTAATTTATTACTTCTAACTTTTTTTATTATTATTATTTGGAAAAAAAAAAAAAAAATCCCACAGCTTTGACCTAGAAACTGAAGCAGAGAAAGACAAATACATGGTAATTGTGAAAACACGTGGGAGAAAATGAGTAGGACTGAATAGCCTTAAACGATTTTTTTWAAATTTTCATTTTTAATTATTTTTTATTTCTGAGCGTCTCAATAAGTCCCCGAAAAGTGCGATTTCATCTTTTACCTCAAACTTGGAAACTGTTCAGCGGGAGCAACGGTACGTGAGACCACACAGCTGGCTGGAGCCCCTCTATGACCAAAGGACAGAAGGACAAACAAGGTAGGTGATTTACGATTACGCTTCTGTCACCTCAAGAGGAGAAGACCCTCTCCTCCCATCCCCACTATTCAAGGGAGGAAAGCTGAAACAGATCCCCAAAATACGAGTGGGGCTGGGGGAAGATCTTACCGGCTCTACGCTACACCTATCTCAGCAATGAATAGGACCGTAGTGAGGATGAATGAGGTTTTCAGGCTGCAACCCCTCCTCCGTGTAATCCGTTTGAGAAATTGCTGAGCTTTATGATTTGGGGGAAAAAAAAAAAAAA